>JAODKC010000043.1:15638110-15660257 GCA_026777985.1 Mormyrops attenuatus
ACCCAAACCAAATTTGCCTTAAAAATAAATTACCACCATGCCCCCCCCCCCCCCCCCCTCATTTTACGAGCAGTGGAAAGAGCAACAACAGAAATAACTGGCGAGTTTGGGGTCATGGAATCACGGCTTCAGGGCTGCACTCCTCACACTCGCTTCCTCAAGGACGTTCAATGGGCAGAAACATAGCTTCTTACATCCCAGTAGGTTTCCCTCTGACGCCTGGGTGGGTGAGGCCCATGTGATTGCATATGTGTGTTCGTTTGTTTTATGGACCTTAATGCACATCTGGAGTGACATATGTATTCCTGTTCTTGTTCCATGGGTAGGAGAGGCCAGATCCTGCCCCGGGGCTGAACGTGTGGCTCTCGGACCCAGACGCTTAGGCCGGCCTGAGGATCTGCGGGTTGGATTCAGATAACAGGCAGAACAGAAACACCCTGGGATGATGCCTGTATCCCACTATAGCACCCGTGGCGAGTCGTGCTCGACACTTGAAAGCCTCGGATAACGATAATGTGATAATGAGCGGATAAGGGGGGCGGGGGCCACCCCGGGGCACAGATAAAGTCAGCAAATAATGTACAGCAATGATCTGATGAAGAGCCTGTATTGTAGCATATCCATTTTATGCAGAATTCTCATTTATTGATTAATAAATGAGAAATAAATTAACTTCAAAACACATCAAGGGAAACTGCCAAATCCAGTGCTAACAACACCTTCTGACCCTGACCAATCCTATAGTCCACCTCAGTTAGTTACTTAACTTATGATTTGCATCCACAATACCCAACTTATTTAGGTAGGTGTTTCACAGGAGCAGTTTCTTACCTGTGCACCTTACTAAAAGATGACGTAGCGGGACCGGGACCTGAAGGACTTGCAGCCACCACCTCCAGATGTTTACTCGAGGCTCCTCTAATAGCATGTTGGAGAAGACGACGGAGGATTGTTAGATCCTGCAGATCCTGGGGAGGAAAGTACACCCAGGACTCTGGCAGGAAGCAGTTTGGTGGATTTAAACCGAACGTCCGTCACTGTGGCAAGAACAAAAGCAGAATTGTCTTCACCGTCCTGTTTCTCATCCTGCGAGGAACAGCTGCTGGCAGTGTCAATGCAAATATGTATGGGAAAGTATGGGAAAAAAGACAAAAACCTGGATAGATGAAGTCCAAGCACTACATGAAGTCCAGCCTTTTCTGTGTCTTCATATAACATAAAATTACTCATTACTCATTAAGGGTCATTACTCACTGGCCTTTTGACAACCTGGTTACATTACTGTCATGTCGGACGGAGCCACAAACAGCTACAGTGAACAGGAACCTACGAAAACTAACAATCACAGGCCTCTGGAGGAGCATCAGCTGCCGGCAGCTGCTCTTCCACCCGTTCTGCAGCCCGATTACCCAGTCTATGCGGGACCAACAAAGGCCAAGGAAAATTCTAGGAGCTGTCACATATTCCTATGCTATCATTATTGTGCTGTATCCTCTACTCACACCGAAATAAACAGCTCAGCCTGAAACCTTTAGCCAACCGAAATGCTACTGCTACCCCATAACATCATCAACAGCAACAACAATAATAATCAGGGATGCACAAAACTGGTACGCAAGTACGTATTCGCCTCTAAAAATTGCTGTAACGGCGGAAATGCATAACTACAGTATCTTATGTGCATTTTGCGGCTATGACAAGAAATTACCGCACATTTTAACCTTTATACCGCAAATGAAGTACGGAATAAGCATACGAAAGTTAAAATGCACGATCATTTCTTGTCATATCATTGCAAATGCACATAAAATTCAGCACATTTGCACATCTGATTGCTGCACGTATCGCTTTTAAAAGTGAATGCGTACTTGTGTACCAGTTATGTGCATCCCTGATGATGATAATAATAATAATAATAATGTCTTGTGTGTTGTGGGCTTCAGGCTTAATGTGAACCTGTACCAAATAATCAGGATGGATGGATGGATAATAATCAGATGAACTGTGTGCCCACAGCTTTTTTCAGGCACCCACAGTGTTACAGGTGTCCCATCGGGTCTATGTCACCTGGTCGGCTTCCAACGTCTCATCTGGGAAATTCCAACCCAGTAGCTGTCCAACTAATTGTATCGAATTATGCTCCCTTTGTTCCCAGATCTGCTCCTAGCAAAAAAAATTCTCATCCGCTACACCACAAAGCTTCCATTAACCTCTGACCTCGGACCAGTGTGTGCGGGTTGGGCCACTCCTCACAACCAGCCAGGTGTCCATCAACACGTTGTCCATGAACAAAAGCTATTTTGATGGGCTTAAATCGTCAAGAAGTGACCAATGAACAGCGAGCACCTTGTCCCACCATGGAAAGTACATTCTCACCGCATCGCGGCTGATGATTTCTGAAAGCTGGACTTGAGCTCCCTGATGTATCTCCCCAAGCATTCTGACCATGGTGCTTCCGGAAAAATATGAGATAACGAGGCCCGAATTACATGCTCCACATCAGCGGACAGCTGATTAAGCCGTCACTGGCGATTACCGTTCATAGATGCCAAAAAGCTTCCCCATGTAACGAATATAATTAGTTTATGTTAGCTGGAAGAGGTCAGAGGTGTTTAGAGGTCATGGCTTCTCCGTACGCCAAAGCGGTGTGATAATTGCCTGACACTCTGAGCTACAGGTGCTGGATGGTGCTCATTTGGGCTTGGAAGCCTGCCGGGAAAATGGATTCTGCTGCCGAGTGGAAAATCGTGAACGACGGGGCCGATTAGCCAGGACACCCGGAGATGCCCAGAGATTTGCCTGCATTCCCACAAGCTGCTGATTGGTGGATTCTGATTTTAGAGTTTCTAATCTTTTGAGCCGCAGTATAAACATAAAGCTTGGTGTGCCCAAGTATTTTTTTTTGTATGGATGTTTTAATATTCTTTGCAAAATGAGGCCATTTATAGATTATTACATCTATTTTAAAGAATAAACCTAGAGTTTGTTTCTCTGTGTCAGTCATATACAGCTGCCTGGGGTTTTTACACCTGGATATCAACCTATCCGGATCCTGTTACACATGTAAGTAGCTGCAGTTAAAGCCTACAAATGGAGTCTGTTAACCTTTCCGTGACCTGCTGCACTCATGACCTCTGGGTCATGTTCTGGTCATGGTTATTTTCGGTCCAAGGCAGTCAGCCGAAGCTCAAGAGTGCAAACGAAAGGCAAGGCAGGTATAGTCTTTAAAATGGACTGATGAGTTAAATGACAGCTGACAGGAGCATGTAGGCTGTATATAAAACATTAGCGCATATCAGTAATAGCATCCAGATGAAAATGGGAGGTCATGTGACATATATTACCCACTGTGGTGTCAGCTTGCGTCAACATATAGGTTCTGGCCCCATTTATTATTAAATCATGAAGCTGTCACTGTTTGTCGTGTTTAAAGGCACAGCGAAAGCATTATTTTGGGTTTATGACATCTTTCCTTTTCAGTTACCATCAGTAACATGAGTACTTTCACAAAATATACTTTTCTTGGTTTGCATAAGCTCTTTAATGAGTTTAACATTGGCTTGGAAAACAGGCAATTATCAGCGGTAATGACAATGTGCAAACTGGGGAGATTCGCTGACTTTAATTAAATTGTATATTTAGTATAGACTTTCAGCCTCTCCCGTTAACAACGCGTCACTCTTTTAGCATATTTATAAATATGGTGGTTAAAAAAGTAGCAACTCTTTCTCTCTCATTACGGTGTGGAAAGCGCCTTAGCTGGCTATCTGGGAACGTCTTGTCTGGACGTCGATGCTGACGATAGCTTCAAGCCAGATCCTGTGCGTGAGCATGTAGCGTGACGTCTTGCCGCACATTCTGCAGATGAGCTCCAAGCAGATCTGTGGTCTGAGCAGATAATAAGAGTGGAAATTAACCCCCTTATGTGGAAGAAGGTTAAGGCATATTTTCAGATTTTTATTAGTATTAAATTAAATATAGGTAGAAAACATCCCTTCTGTTAACCCCCCCCCTCCCCAAAAACAATGAAAACCATGCTGACAAGCAGATGATGCCTTGTATCGTGTGTAGGATATGTTTCTTTTATGTACGAAATATTTGCGACTGGGACATGTCATGCCCGACACGTCCCAGTCTCATGTTTTGTGTAAATCTCTGCCATGTTTATTTAAAAAGAATTCCACTTTACTATTTTTAATGACTTTTTCATTGATTTTCATTTAGTCCATTATTCTTTTCTTAAGCTGTAGTGTGAATATTTATGTAGTGTGAATATTAAGCTATGTCTTCATGGTACTGTATACAAAGTGTATGAATCGTTGATCGAAACATTCTGGAGGAACAAGAGAACGTTACCTATGAAAAGCTTTGTGATAATTTAGTAAAAATTATCAGCTAATAATAACTTCAGCAAAAAGCAGAAAAGAAGAAAGATCTTCTTGAAACCAGAGAGATTTGTGAGGCTTTGGGAGTAGAATTTCCTCGTTCTTCCGAGTTCCCGTGATTTTGCTCTTAATCCGTCCCCCGTCTCCCATCTCTTGCTTGTTCTCAATTGCGTAAAGTGTTTGAGATTATAGATATACACTTGTAGAACAGTGAAGCATTATCCTGCAATTAAAAGCCCCTGAACTCTGATAAAAGGTACAGCTGGACCCCTGTTTGACCCTGTTTTGTTTGGTATCACAGTAGCTGATGGGCTGCATTGACCTTGCTAACTGTCCCATGAAATGTGCCTTTGGGACAGGGTAAATCTCCCTGAAGCGAGCCAGCTACTGTTAGGTAACAGGACCTCCATTGTGTGAAATCGTCAAAGCTGTTCTTTCCTTGACACCCTTTCGTTTCACGTAAAGCTAGTGGAATGGGGATGCTTCCAGGCAAACCTAACAGAATGGGGATCCTTCCAGACAAAGCTAGTGGAATGGGAATGCTTCCAGGCAAATCTAGTGGAATGGGGATGCTTCCAGACAAAGCTAGTGGAATGGGGATGCTTCCAGGCAAAGCTAGTGGAATGGGAATGCTTCCAGACAAAGCTAGTGGAACAGGGATGCTTCCAGGCAAAGCTAGTGTAATGGGGATGCTTCCAGACAAAGCTAGTGGAATGGGGATGATTTCAGGCAAATATTGCCAAATGGGTATGCTTTCAAGCAAAGCTAGTCGAATGGGGATGCTTCTGGACAAGCTAGCTAAGCTGTGGGTTAATGGGTTGCATTTCCTACAAATGATGCCTTGTGTCTCGAGAAAGGGGCTTGTTTCCTGGAACATGGGGAAAATGTCTGATTTTCCATCTACGTATGGCATGAATGATAGCTGCTTCAGGGATGCTTGCAGAGTAAATAATTTTAGAATGTCTATAAATGTGCAGATCGCACACAAGGAGAGTAAACAATATACAAGAAACCAGCCATCATGGTCAGGTGATCAGGTAACCCAGTTGCCAGAGGCAGGGTGACAGGGGCCTGGGTGAAGGGGCCAATTGACTGGGTGGCACCAAACCGTGACTCCATTCGAGAAAGCCACTGCAAACTGGTGGCTCATGGTTTTTAATGCATTGAGAAGAAAAACCAGTTAAAAAAAACACAGGATTAATATTGGTAAGTTCACACATACAAACGAGGTCCTTGAGTCCTACGCCTACCCCACCATAAATTCATACATTTCCCCTGCAACTGCCCCTCAGTGCCACAAACGACTCACAAGGGACACAAAGTATTCAAATAAAGCGAGGGGCCAGGATTCACACATTTGCTTTGCTGGGTAAAAAATACTGTTTGTTTTGCAGAGTGAAAAATCACCAGAAGAACTGGGTCTCAACTTAGACGATGGAGAAGCTTTTTAGCATAAGCACGATCGACCCATTTGGAGGGTTGTGTGAAAATCGTGTCATTAATCTCAGAACCTCCACATATATTTTATAAAATGATTTCTGTTAAAAAAAATCTGAGAAAAAAAAACGCCTTAAAAATGTTAGTCAGAGTTTCCATTAAAACACAGGTTAAGCAAACCTTCTCACAGGTAAATAGGATTGTGCTAATTTGGCAGTGTTTACTGGTCGCCCTTTTCCACCCGAGAAGGAAACTTGTGTTTCAAAAAAGCAAGGTGCTCCTTAACAAGACCTGCTCTTGTTGATCCAAGGATGTGGTAAACCGTCGTTTTGTAGCCAGTCGGGCAAGTGCGTCGCTCATGTAAACGTCTGACAAAGTCGATGGTTTTTACACTAAAAACTCTCCTGAGATCCAAATAAACACTGACTCAGTGTTGCTTCAGACCTGAGAAAAAAGGCCCAATTCACATTAAGTCAAGACTGCATGTGACTATCATCTTAGGAAATGTCACTATGGAATAATCCAGACAATTCAGTGGGGGGAGGGGAACAACTTATGCATTCAATTAACCTTTGTTGACTCAGAATTCCTCCAGATTTCAAAGGTATTTTATACCACCTGAATGTGGTATAAATTGAGGGAGTTCTGCTGAAAATGACATAAAACAACAGAGATCGCATCACAGATGGTCCGAATATAAGAAACATAAGCAATAGCGAAAACAGTTACTCTTTCCCACGAAATGCAGACCCGAAACAGACAGTGCCCACCTAGCCACCTGCGAAGCAGCACTGGCTTTCATTCCAGCTGCTTGTCATCACGGCCCCATCTGTAAGAGGCAGGTCTCTGAAGACGAAACATGATCTCTGGATCCCGGTGCAATTATTTTGACAGTACAAAAATAAAAGCCGAATGGAAATATCCGTGCGGGTACCCGGGCACGTGGCGTGGCCATTGTGCGAGTGCAGCTCGTGGGGTGGGGAAGGCGTCTCTTTTGACTAATGTGTCTGTTTGTGCACGTGCACCATGGACGCGAGAAAGTCGATGTGGTCCCTGGAAAACAGAGCTCAGAAATGCAACTCATTTCATATGTCCATCCCCACCCTCCACCTTTATAATGGGAGGGTTCTCTCAATAATAAAATACAGGACTGGCTTTTATCTGAGCAGATTTTGGAGAGTGCCACTAGGGGTAGATCAATGTGTAGGCTATCCTAGGCTATAGACTATGGCACTGGGAACAATGGAGCAGCTGGTTAAATCAGCAACACCTGAGTGTGCATGTTGTCAGCCTAAGGTCCATAGATAAGTTAATTCACCCCTGAGGACTACCCCGGATTACCCAGACCTGTTTAAATTCATGCAGAGGCCTTTAATATTAAATTATCTAGTCAATGTTTTTTGCACTAAAAGGGTTTTTTTTTGCCCAAAGAGGGTTAGAGTTAGGGTTAGGATTAGGTTTAGGGTTAGGATTAGGTTTAGGGTTAGGGTTAGGGTAGGGGCCAGGCTGGAAGCAAGACAAATGGACACCACTATGGAAAATGATGTTTTTCTTAGCCAAGGACAAAGCAACAGATTGCCTGTGTGCTTCTTTGCTTGTGTGTGCGGACAGTGATTATTTTTACCACCCTTTGTGTTCGCCTGTAAACGATACCCATACAGCACACGCCTGACTGCCGTTGCTGGAAGCAAATGAATGGATGAATGGATGGATGGATGGATGATTAGTTGAGTGAATGGATGATTTAATGGATGAGCGGTTATACAGAATATAGTTCTTGATTTTTTTTTCACCAGGTTGTAAAAAACATGTTGTGATAACTAATAAACTACATTAAAATGATGACTGCTGGATAAAGGTCGAGGAGAATCTTACTTGTAACTACTATGATTATGTGTAAGCTCTAACATCTCCTGTATGTAAAAGCATTGACATCAGGCAGGTTCTTGAGGTTTTCCAGGTACAACAGTGAGTACCAACCTTTCCCTTTCAATACCACACAGATGTCCTCCGGACGGGTTGGCAGGAAGCATCGGAATAGTGTTATCTACCAAACCAGAATTTCAATGGTACAACATGATCTGCACCATATGAATGGCCTTAAGGGCTCAGAAAGGCATTCAGCCCAGAGGGGGGGACATGTTGAATCAGTACATTTCCTACTTCACAGGGGAATGGAGAAACACTGATGTGACTCACCAAGGAGTGTTGCCTTGCTAGCTACCAGAGGTGGGAAAGTGACATAGGCTTTCAACAGCAGGAAACACCTTGGAACTTACCGACTTTATATCTGGGGGTGGTTGGCCTTAACAAGCATAATGTACATCTTGAAGAGTATTAAAGAGCTCATGGCCCCGGTTTGCGCTGCCGTTAGCATTACTGACACCCAATGGCCTGTTCGCCTTTCAGTTTCCCAGCCTGGTAGCAGTTTCATCCCGGTATGGCCCATCATCGATGTCTATGCTGATACTTACCTAGCCGGGACCCCGGTCGACTCTCAGCTATGTTTAAGATCACGTCATGCTACACGGACAGTAACGTGACTAAGCTTCAGTGATCATTGACTTGAGAAATGCGGAGATACGATTACCGCAGCCTGGAGGAAGAGGTAGACTTTATTCAATTTGTTAAGAATGACTTCTTGGTCATAATAACAGCATAATGACATTTCTTGCTGAATGCACATTGTAAACTCACACTGTGGACTTATGCTTGGTTAGTCAGTGATTATTGTCCATTTAATATGCACACAAATGATATAACGGGACTCGATACATTGTCAAAACATAGCGTCACATTACCATTGGTATGGTTTATTCTTTTATGCATGTGCACTCGAAGCATTAAGCAGGCTACTCAATTGCACTTGAACCTGAAGTCCTTTGATTGTAGCGTAACTATAGTTATTTGCCTACTCGAGTTCACTGTGCACTGACACAACGCTGCCCGCTCCTTTATACGTTCCGGTTAACTCCACCATGGTCTGACAGCACGTATTTGGTATAACTTCATAACGTCTTGGCTTCGGCCAACCAAAATATTTCCCTGTGGTCACAAACATAGTTGTTTCTCTGAAAGTAGGTGGGTAAGTCACGGATCCTTGAGGTTTCCTCAGCCTGTACCATGCTGTATGTAAAGCCAGGCCTAGGATCCCTCTGTCACCTGCCTCCAGAGGGAATGTATCTCCTCTACATCCCAGAAAGCCTTCTTTGAAAGGTCATGGCAAATTAATTCTGAGTACTCTAACTAGACTACAATTTCTCTTTTTTTCTTCCGAGCGGCGAAACGGGAAAACCGGGATTGTTTGCCGTGTTTATTTGAAGCAGAGCCCTTGGACTGTTTCCACGGCGTTACGGTTCAGGTTTTCCAGCAGGCATGAGGAGTGTGGCGGCGTGGGACACAGGGCGCGCCTTTGTCAAGAGGCCTGCGGTCACTGTGACACGACGCTGCCTCTCTCTCGAATCAGGGCCCTGAATGACTCAACTCAAAATGAGGCCATTTATTTACACGGCTCGCAAATGACTAAATGTAAAACAGCTCGCCACTCCACTCCCAAACAGCTCGTGGGTCGGAAGCAAGCGGCCCGGACTCACGTTGCTCCGTTGCGGCACTAACCGCAGCCTTTCAGCCGCGCTGGACACATTACATCCATTTAAACCCGCGCGCACCATAAATATACATTATATACTGTGCATTTTTCATACGCTCCATTTTTTTTTATTTGCAGCTGCTGGATAAATATAGGCTGTGATACATAAAATTACACAGAGAGAGAGAGAGGAGGGAGAATGAAAGAGGGAACATTTAGCCTCCTAAGTATGTATATTGATCTATATTTGCCTGCCGATGACGGACTGTAAACTGAAATGAAACAGCCCATAATAATAACGTGAACATAAATAAAGTGCCCGTCTGATTATAAGCGTTGTCAGGCATGTATATCAGCCCTCCTCCCTGACACTGCTTTACTCCTCATGTCCCTGTGTGCTGTTTTTATTTGTCATATACAACGTATAGAAATTAGCTGGCCGTGTTAAGCTAATGGTGTGGATCTCTGACCTGTCCCAGGCAGGCCACATGCCGTCAGGGCCAATGCGCGCGTGGTGACTGTGCAAGCGTGTGACAGAGGAAGGCTATTGGGCCGCAACGCAGCCGTGTGGGCTCTAGGTCGCCCCGGCGACAGCCTCACACAATGCGCCCTAGTGTAGTCGTCGGGTGTGGAGGGGATGCAAACTCGCTCTCGGCGGAGGAAACGTGTGTTTGTTTGAAATGGTAATACACGGCCTTTAGCCCCTGACGCCTCGCTGGGGCCCCGCCACGTCTCAGATAGACGGGCTCCTCATGGCCGCCTCTGAGAGGAGCTGCTTGTCTGAAAAGAGGAAACAGCAAAATATATGAGCAAAGGGATCCAGGGAGGATTCAGGCACCATAAATACATAGGCAGGCTCTTAACGGTACGTGACGTGTGTCCCGCTGCCCGGCCGGCCCGGCAGGAGCCAGTAGAAAGTCCTTAAACGCTTCCTGCGCCACTGCGTTTACTACTGAGCTGCCCCATTAATGCGTGACTCCCTTTCAGGCTCGTGTAGCTTTTGGCCTGGGGCCCATCCCGCTGACTTTTCGGGGCACCACCCATCATGATGTAAGTGCTCCACACTGCTTGGCTTTTTTTCAGTGGGGGGCTCCTAGAAACATGCTAACATCCGCGTCAGAAACATGCCGGACAGCAGTGAACTTGTCCCCCCCTCCAGCAGGTTACTTAGTAGCGGGGAGCACAGGCTATGCACGCTTCTTATGATGCTTCTGAAAGACTGGTTTGTGCTGGAAAATGACAACATAGCAAAGAATTTCATTTTCTTTGCCCTTTACCAACTACTGCTGGTAAAAATCTACATAATAACATTATGCAATAAGTCATCATTATTATTCTTATTATTAGGAGTAGTAGTAGTAGTAGTTGTTGTGGTAGTACTGAATTAGTATCTAATTCCATAAACAGACTTTAAACATTTGGTTTTAATGGCCTTAACAGATTTTGATTATGCTATTTAAATTTGAATCATTTATTATATTGCGTTTTAAATATAATTTTAATGGCAGTTCTTTCAGAACTTAATATACCTAATTAAATTAACTTTCTTTTGCTACATTATCTGACGGAACTTAACAGAAGTAATCAACAAGCAACAGCGCCACCTGCTGTGCTTAAGTAGTAACCTACTGTACACTTCAGAAAGAGAATCTGAATCAGAATACTTCTGTTACCCTGGAAGAAATAAGTTTGTAGTTCCTATTACAATATAAAAGCTTGTAGTGAAATAGGTTGTTCTGACTGTTTCTTGAAGTCCAAGCTTGTATTGGTATCATTGATATACCTAATAGTTATTTAATGGTTGAGGACTTGTGCTTATTTGGCCAAGCTGACCTGCAGAGGGTGGAATCATTTTCCAGTGTGCTATAGTGGACAGTGACTCCCAGCCTCTGCAGGTCATCTTGGCCAGACAGAGGAGCCCCTTCAGTGGCCGACTGAAACAGTAACGCTGCTCCAAGGACCCCTATATAAGGTCATTAAAACCTTCAGCCTTTGGTGACAAGACGTCACCTAATTGCCGGGTGGACGACCAACTCTCAGAATGAACCAGAACCGCTCGGACACATTCACAGAACATTCATTCGCCCACGTGCAGTTACCCACTGTGCAATACTATTTTTTTCTGAGCCCTTACTACAGAATTCTATGCAATCCTTTTGCTCTGCTACTGCTAATTGTTCTAGATTATTTATTGTTACTTTCTATACCTAAATGTGATTTTATTGTCTAAATGTGTGTATTCAACCACTGTAGACCTGCGATTTTCCTCAGATTAATAGAGTATCTATCAATCCATGTGTTTCACACTAAAGTCTCTGAGAGGGCTCTGACGCTTCAAAGACAAGAAGGAGGCTTTTTCTAATGTTACAGACATTTTCTAATGTGAAGCCCAGTTTGTCTTCTATCTGATCATCCTCATCAGCATTGTGAGAGAGGCTGCTGCCTACAACTGATTCCAGGCATGACATCCTGGACAGGACACAGTCCATCACAGGACAAAGACACACACACAATGGACAATTCAAACAAATCAGTTAACCTATGTCTTTGGATAGCAAGGAGAAAGCACACAACACAGCTAGAGCATGCAAACTTCACAGTCAAACACCAAACCCTGGAAGCACAGTACTCCCCACCGAGCCACCATGCCCCACAACAACAAGATATAATGTTAAACTGCACTGCCCAAATACATACAGCTTTTTACCAGTTATCCTGGTCAGGGTTGTAGGGTATGGCAATACAATTTGCATATCATTCAATCACAAAAGTGTAATAGGTGTAACTCTTTTATGATCGTGTGTGTGTGTGTGAGTGTGTGTGTATATATATATATATATATTGTGTGTTTTTAAACGACAACGTAAATCTGAGTTGGTAAGCTGTCACACTCAGGTCCTGCAGAGTAAATGTTATCTCAGGCTCCAGGTTCTCAGCATCAAACGGTGCGTGTGCCTTTGACCCCCCCACCCTGACCACAGAGAGGGGGCAGCTGGTCCGTGCAACACCCCTAATCTCCACAAACAATGAGCTCCTCTCAGGTACAGGTCCCAGATAGGGCTCCCGCTTCCCAGAGGACAGAAACGCACCAATGGAACGTCAATAGCCGCTTTTGCCGTCGAATATTTGCTGTATTTGCTGTATTTGCTGTAGGTTTTCCATTGATGTTCTCAAGTGTCATTATTGGGTGATTAAAAAGTAATAGAAAAAATTAACAGTAGTGAGTTATGAAATGGATTAAAGTAAACATTTGGTTCACTACAAAGTCAGTAGAATGAAATGAAGCTTCATTTGCCATATGTACAAGTACTACAAGGGGTATACTGGAGTGTCGGAGTTGTCACATATCAAATCATGCTCTCCTTATTTTTAAGACGCACACACACTTACAGAGGTGAGACTGAAGCTTGGGGTCAGCGGCAGGGTCAGTTACCCATCCAGCGCCCCTGGAGCTTTTCCCGTGGGGTTAGGGGCCTTGCTCAAGGGCCCAACGGTGATGTGGCCCCTCTGCTAAGCATAGTATTGGAGCCAGCGACCTGGTAATTACTGAACATTTCTTCTGTGTCGTGTTAAATCAGACTGGTGATATAAGTTAAGATGTTCAAAGGGATGCCCTGTCATCGCATGCTAATAATTGGTTCATTAAGAACCACTATCAAAAATACAGCTTGAAAGAGAATGTATTGCGAAAAAATTCAGCTTATCTGGCATGGCACTTTACCGTGGAACAATAAAGCAATGACATGATCACTGCCTTTATTTGTAAGATCACAGAACTGCAAAACTATTAGTGAACATTTTCAAGTACTGCTTACTAACTATGTAAATAATCTGACAGGGTAAAAAAGAGCTCTCATTTCTTGATCTCATATGTCATGTTTTTGTGGAAAATAATTATTGTTTGATGAAGCTGATGTTGCTGTTATAGTTATATTTATAGATTTTTTTGTTTTTGTTTTGTTTGATTCTTTCTCCTCTGGGCAATTTTAAAATGAATATGGGATCCCTTTTCGAAGTGGGCCGTACTCTCCGTCATAAGGTGGGCACTCGGGGCTGCGGCCCATCAACCACGAGCAAGCAGCATGTGTCCTTTTAGCAACATGCGTGTTCACATGGGACGGGAATGTGGCAACACACTCTGCCCCTAGCCCTCCAGAGGGGTCGCCATGGCATTTCGGGAATTACTTCGAATGCCCTTACCACTGGCAGAGTTTGTAT
Organism: Mormyrops attenuatus; assembly: GCA_026777985.1. NCBI lineage: Eukaryota > Metazoa > Chordata > Actinopteri > Osteoglossiformes > Mormyridae > Mormyrops > Mormyrops attenuatus. The sequence continues at coordinate 15,651,740 of JAODKC010000043.1, forward strand.
TGGGGAGGGTGACCGAAAACAACTGCCATTTATGATCATAAAGACTCCAAACATTTTACCCAATTTACTGAAGTCACACCCACCTGATTAACCCTAACGGGCCTGTACGTAAATTCAGTCCTGAGATATGGTCCTGCTCCCAGACTAGTCTTAATCTAAGCTAGGGATCTAATTGATTAGTACACATAATACTTTACTGGCACACAACTTTGTTAAGATCAATGCACAATGTGGTACAAGGTTTAGTTGATATTACTTTTGTTAGCATGTTTATTATCTCCGTTACTTTATTGCAACACATTTACTGTATGTGTTTTCATTAAGACCAAAGGCTATTAATCAAATGAATGTGACTATACCCTGGTGTCCACACTTCTGTAAAATCTAGCAGGTTAATTCTGCTGTCTTTTTCGCTGTTATCCAGTCCAAGCAGCAGTGAAAGCTGCCAAAACTACTAGTTACAGTTTAGCACTGTGTTGAAAGCTGCGCTTTATCTGTGACCCAGAACATATTGAAAGATTAAAGACAGTAGTTTAATTTTTTCTTGAAGCTGGCAGGTGACCAAGTGTGATTTTCATTCACTCACATTTCCAAAACCCACTGGACCATGTGACACTGCAGTAAGCCAAATCCAGTTCCGGACAAGCCGTTTTCATTTGCCGTATGTCCGTAAATATTTATCCAAACTCATTTTTCACAAAGATATAATGCCTTTTAGTAATGCTAGTATAACAAAGGGGCCATCAAGATAAGAAAAGACAAGATCATTTTTATTTATATAGCACTTGCATAAAATGTGGTTTAATAAGTTTGTATTCCATTTGATAAACACTTGCTAAGACAGTATTCTCATTCTGTGTGCGTGCCCTGCAGACATTTTTAAGCATAATAGTTTTGGTGCACAGAGTTGTAAGGTGGAGTTGACACGATTAACAAAGCTGACATTTATCACGCATCATTATTGCCTTTGTTACACTCTGATGGATCTCTGAGTTATCAATCCCAATGACACTCTTCCCTAAAATAAACGAAACAGGATTTTATTATTATGCTTAAGAATTATAGCCAAAGAACTGAAACGCGATTTTATTATAACCTTAAGTGTTATAGCCAAAGAACCAAAAGACGATTTTATTATAACCTCAAGGGTTCAAATATTGCAAATTATTGCGAAGTATTGGATATTTGAACACTATTTTTCAAGACTTAATAAACTAACTGTTCCTGCCTAGCACCTAGCTAGTGTTTTTTTTTACCATCTTAAAGCCCTTTCAGAGACTCTCCACCCTCCCCCCTTTCTCCACAGTGAAGATTTGAAGTTGATTCTGAGCAAATTGCATCGGAAAGTCCCGGAGGCTGCTCCACACACTGCACGTTTGATTTTTATAAAGGGGTTTCCCTGTTCCCCTATCAGGAATCCAGTTGGATTAGAGGGTTTCCAACAAAGAGTCAGGTGCTAATTAACAGTGTCCTGACAAAGTTTGTTTTCCTGCGGCGGGCGATTCGCATAATAGATTCATTCAGAGGCATGTGGCCGCGGAAAGAGCCAGTAATGTAATCCCTTGAGAGTTTTCGTGACCTTTATGAACTTCCAATATTTCCCTTTTCGCTGTTTGCCTTTCAGTCCTTGCCAGGAGTCATAAATATTCGGCCGATACTCACTGTAGCCGTGTGAATTGACACAAAGAAAATGGCTCCCATTCACGACCCGCCTGCAAATTAACGTTGAGGAAAGGTTGGGGAGGGAAAAAAAATTAGAAAAATCTTTAAATCTTTAGCCAGTGCTCTGTTTCAATCGCCCCCATCGTTTTATTCTGGGGCCCATTTCCCAAAGTGTCTAGCTGCAGGCCTTTTTTTTGGACCTTCTAGAGCTTTCCACGTGTGTACAGCAGAGACTCTACAGAGGCAGAATTATCTGGAAGTCAGAGCACAAACACTGCGACTTTGTATCTGCAGCTGTTGATGCTGCAGCATAAACAGGTTTCCATGGAATTAGCAGGCTAGGGGTATAAACAGAGAATTAAGCCATTTATTGCAGATGTATTGCAGACACCTACCACATGAACGGCATGTCATCTGACTGCTTTCAGCACTAAACACTAAGTTTTACATATATTCTAAATGTTAATTGTCAAATAATCTAATATTAATGGTCTAATTGTATATGTTTCTGAACAAATATACACTCACCACCCAGAAAAAAAGCTTCAGATATTTTCTTTTACGGTTTAAGACTTGCACAGTACTGGATATAGACAAAAGAATACTTTATTGACCTATATTTGGAACATTGTATTAGCATAATTAGCATAGTTAATTATTAAATTATTAGTACATTATTAAACGTGCTAATTATTGCATTAGCATATTCACCTTTGAAATGAATGCATATTAACATTTGGTGACCAACAACATTTGTTCATCTTCTTATTGTGAATAAATTGTAGTTATTAAAATGGCAGCATGCTTTTATAATGTGCTTGGGACAGTCAGTCTTCTGGATCAGAATCTAAATCACACCAAGGCCAATATGTCATCGTGGCCGACGCTTCTGTCAGAGGTGGGGCCTTGAGTCACTGACTCGTGACTTGACTCGGACTCAAGTCACAAATCCGATGACTTGTGACTCAACTCGGCAAAACTGTTGGAAAGACTTGGACTTGGGGCCAAAAACTCAAGACTTTAGATCCGACCTGGACCCTATGAGGTTGTAGTCCCCGTAATGTTAATTTCAGTGTATATTAATTCTCCGTATAGTAATTTTCAATTGGCTGAACGCATGGTCTCCTGAGATGGTTTCTTGGAAAGATTAATCGCTCCCTGGATATACATGGACGTAAAAACTGTGTGAGGACAACTGTGAGTGGACATTCTCTATTCAACCAATCCCTACCTATAAAGAACATATCCTACAATGTACTATGGCGGATTTTTGCTGCAGGAAGCTTTAATCACTAAAAGTAAAAACAACTGACGCAGGTAGGGACTCACGTTACACGACTCACAACTCAACCTGAGTCACAAATTTGATGACTTGTGACTTGGCAATAAAAATTATGGAAAGACTTGGACTTGACTCGGACTGCAACGTTTTGACGTGAGACTTACCTGTATGAGCAGGTACAGCTGTGAACTATGTTAGCTGAGCTGCATAAAAACATTCAACGATCATATTCTTCAGTTATGGCCATAACATTCACTTCTGTAAAGATCATGTGATATTAGTAATATTAAAACTGATGGAAAACAATATCTATCAAGTGTTCAGTCCAAGTTTTGTTGACGTTCGTTGGGTGGTGGCTAAACTGTGATCCTGTGACTCTGTCCCGCTGGTGTCACTGTGAGTCACAGGGGGATTTGAGCCACAGATCTGGGCTTTGGACCATGGGAAGGAGCAGATGCATTAAATCCAGACCTCATGCGATGACACGTGTCTTTTTAACTGGAGATGTGCTGTGACCTCAGGGTGGAGGCGGGAGCCGGCCGGCATGGTGTTTTTCATTGCACACGGGTTTCACACATTTATAGGAACTGAGCCATTTGTAACTTAGTGAAATTTCTAGGCATTTCCACGGAAATATCCACAGTCATTATATACTTGCCCCCCCACTATAAAAAAAAATCCCTGACACACCTAGTGTGCATATTTTACAGCTCCCATGCCGCATATAGTTACATTCCATCACTGCAAGACACTTGAGGAAGGTGAAATATGTACTTTCTGGGGAAGATTTTAATTTTCCAAGATATTATTTTACCTCTGTCTCACTGTGAGAACTGCATTTTTATTAAAAGAAATGTTCACATTCAAATGTCAGTCCTGAGCATCACATGCAGTGTACATAGTGATAAGAGGATGAGAGGAATACTGGAGATATTACAGTTTGCTGCAATATTAGCCTAGCTTTTATAAAGTGGAATATCAGGCTAGCATCTCAATAATCTGAAACATCACTTTTCACAATATGGAATGTTAGACTGGATCTCAGTTACCTATAATATTACCTGTCTAGCTATCATAATGTGGTATATTGGCCTAGCAGTTCAGTAAGGCGGCCATTCATAATCTGGACTGTTACACATACACCTCAACAATATGGTTACAGATACTTTTTTTAACGTATGGGTGTACTGCTGTAGGTTCAAGCGGTATTTTGTATCATACACCTGTTGTTTGAAAAGCCGGAACTGTTAATAATAATAACAACAATAATAATAATAATAACAATAATAATAATATAAATAATAATATAAATAATAATATAAATAATAATGATAATAATATAAATAATAATAATAATTGTAATAATAAGAGCCCCAATATTACATAAAGGAAATATTATTGTATGTGTGAGGATCCGCTCAAAAAGTTGACAGGACAGCAATCAACAGCATCACACTGTCATTTAATTTACCAGGGCCCAAAAGAAGATCACAGAAAGGGCATGTATTTCATAAAGCTCCAAAGAAGGGATCAATTACTGAAAAAAGATCCTTTTACAAAGAGAGCTTGGCCCCAAAAATGTGCTAATTCATTTGGTGTTTTGACAGAGGAACATAATAATTACATAACGACACTTACAGAGTTGACTGCTTCGTAGCATTCATCAAAATCCGAAGGCTTACCCTGAATGAATAGCACATTGTGATGATGTTGGGTATGCCAGGGAATGTTTTAAGTTCCATTTAATCTCTCGGAGAGGCCACTAATCAAAGACGTATGTTTCCCAGGTCAGTGGGAGTTTTCTGTTTCCATAAATACATCACTCTTCTGCAGATGTTGGAATCATATGGCTTTTTTAAAAATTTGCACAAAGTTTATGTAAACATTTGAGAGCTTGTGCATTCTTCAGAAATGATTTTACTCCAATATTTAGTCTGTTTAAATGCCCTATCATTTTGCAGTTTCATGCAGCCTTACTTTTTCCATTGCAAAACAACTAGGAATACTTCAAAAAAGAAATGTACATTTTGCAACATTATAGTGCTACTGAAATTATTATGAGGGAACATTCCATTATATCTTAATTACTGTACATTCTGTGTACGTTTCTTTGTTCGTAAGAGTTTGGCCAGTTTCTACAGAGGGTGGAAGATCCTGCAGAACACTGGGGAGGATTAAACAGCAGACCTGGCATGCCAGATTAAATCACGTGTTGACGTTGCTAATTACCACGAGGAATCTTAATCTTTTGATCTTTTGAAGTCCTCAGGAGAAAAAAGTTTCCTGGTCTGCAGATGTTCGACTGATATTCCTTTGCATGAAAGATCATGTTCATTTTTATGAGCCCGTGAGACACATTACAGGATTGTTAAAATCGATTATATCGCGGACATGCCCCGCTAGCCTCAAATTATGTGTTCAAGTTAATGAGTAGCATGTGCTTAATACTTTTTTAGTTTTTTAAAATTCCAAAATTCTTCTGATGTCGTGTTCAAATCATTGATGTTCTCTTTTAGATGTGCCCTGTATGGTTTTATGAGTAGATATACAATTTTGATGTGTAGAAGGTTGACTTAAAAAATATTTGCTGCCCTTTTACTTCTTGAATTACGGCAACAGGAAGGCAGGTAAATGGCTCCACCCTGTGGCAAAATGTAAGATTAACTTCTGTTTTATTTTGGCTTGTTTATAATGTATTTTTAAAGATAATTGGAATACATCATGTGTTTTGTTTAAAGCGTTCTGCATCGTAAAAAATACTTTTTTGGGTGACCTTCACAGGGATATCTAGCTAGTACACTTTGCAGAAGTACGTTTTTTTTCCTGAGTAAGTTAAAATAATACCCAACCTTATGCTTTATCATTTGAACTGATGTTTCAAATACATTTCTAATAATTCTTTTATTCTAATAATTCTTTCTAATAATTCTTCCTTCCAACCATGCATGTACCCATCTATATAAATCACCTAAATGCACTCCGAAATCTTTATTACTCGGTCAGGGAAACGTTTCTTTGGTCAATATAATCTTGGTCTTGGTAAATATAATCTTTGTGTACAAATGCACGCATGGGTGAAGAATTGCTAGTGTTTTTTTCTTCTTCTTCATAATTATAGTGTAAACTGCACTACCTGGCCAAAAAAAAAGTCACAGAGTTTAATATTCTGTTGGGCCGCCTTTAACTTTGATTGTGATGCATTACGTCCATGTGCTTAGGCTGCATCTCAACATTTTTTTTTATCCAGATTTGCATTCATTTCTTGTCAAGATCTTGTATTCATGATAGGTGAGTTGACCCACCCCGTAAAGTCTTCTTCAACACATCTCAAAGACTTTCAATGGGGCTAAAGTCAAAACTCTGTGCTGTTATCGTCCCGGAATATGCCCATGCCTTTAGGTAAGAAAAAATCCATTGATGGGATAACCTGGTCATTCAGTAGATTCAGGTATTCAGCTGACTTCAGCTTATTGCTGCATAACGTTGCTAAGCTTTAATAAAGATCCTTTTAAGTACTTGCTGATTTAAATTCAAGTGGTGACTTTTTTTGGCAAGGCTGTGTATAACTTCCATCAGGTTTGTAAGATTCACCGGTCGGCAACTGACAAATGCTGTCGCCTTTTAGAAAAAAAATGTTAAGGACTCACAACTGCTGGTGTTGTACCAATCAATTTAGGTAGGCACGTGCCTACACAATATTTTGTAAAAATGTAACATATAAGTTAATTACTTAGTCAACCAATAACATTACTACATTGTGCAGAACACGTTGTTAAAATTGCAGTAAACTTGCAGTCAGGGAAACCTGGCCAATGAGAGAGCTTCCTCCGTCAGATCGCATCCCTTAATCCACTCCCCCATATATTCCCGTCTTCTATCGATATCTCTACACATCGTCGTGACATTCAGGACTCACATTTCAGCGGCAGCAAACGAGGTTGGCTGGACATGTTTGAATGGATAATAGTTACATAAAGTTTTGAGAACATTAATATCTGCTTATGTGTATTTTTTATGATTACACAATGCTGCTACATCTATATCAGATCAAATTTATTGGCCATTTTTGTGGTGGGCGGAGTGGTGGCTCTGAGGCTTGGGATCTGTGCCAACAATCGTAAGGTTGCTGGCTTGAATCCTGAGAATGCCAGCAGTGGTTCTATTCCGTTGGGCTCTTGAGCAAGGCCCCTAACCTGCAATTGCTTCATCCTGGGTATGATGTTAATTTACATCCAGCCCTGCAAGCAGATCCTCCAACTTACAGGGAAACTTTGGTGGTTGGTGGCAGGATTGGCACTCCAGCCACTGGGAAAAACCTCACACTGGTCCATTCGGACTAGTGTGGTGCTGAGGTATCACTTGCCGCATGGCTGCACCCAGGCTCTCATCTCTGAGGTGGTTCGTCGTCTGGTGGGTGTGGCAACATGCTGTAATCAGCATGCATGCCTTACCTCTATGTCACCTCACGCAAGGAATTTGGTTCCAGCCAATGTTGTCTCTCAAGCTATACCACCAATGAATATAAATTGACGTACATAAACATATAGATTATACACAAGAAGTAATATACTGTACAATAATGACCATCATATATGGAAATGAGATTGTGGTGTATGAGTATTATATAATACAGTGTTTGTAGATGTGAGGCAGGGTGTAGAAACTATCTGAAAATCAAGAGTGGCTGCAGCTTAGCGGAAGATACTGGTCGACTATTTATGAGGGTGATGGCATGAGGAAAGAAATTGCTCCTGTGTCTAGTAGTTTTAGTAAACAGGGTTCTGCAGAGTTTGCTGGAGGGGAGGAGTTGAAAGTCCCGGATTGTGGGCTGAGGAACACCAATGATTTTCTTCTGCTCTCCTTACTGTTCGCTGTAGTCTGTTGATGTCCTGATTTGTGGCTGCTCCGAACCAGACCATGACTTTCCACAGAAAGTACATCCTCTGCTGGGCCTTTCTGAGGATGGAGTTGACGCTGGTCTCCCACTTCAGGTCTTGAGAGATGGTGGCTCCCAGAAACATGAAGATCTCCACGGTTGACACCAGGCTGTTGGATCTTGTGGATCTTGTGAGGAGGGAACAGTAATGCACTGTCATCTCCACAGTCTTGAGTGCGTTCAGCTCCAAATTGTTCTGACTGCATCAGAGCTCCGGCCTTTCAACCTCCCAGCCGATATGCAGACTTGTTGACATACAGTATTGGATCAAGTCCAATGTGTTGCAGTGGGGCATGACACAGCGAAAGATTAGATGGTCCACATAGTGGCTCCAACAAACAAAAGACTTTATATAACACAAAAAAAACACACTAAACCAAAGGACCACAAGGGGTCAAGACTAAACAGGTAAATGACGAAACTAAGGCAGGGGTCAACACAGGAACAATCATAGTAGATGAACAGTAGTAGAACAGAATCATAGTAGTAGAACAGCAACAATGGCAACATCACACGGTGTCACGACCCATCGTTCCACCCCTTCGTTGACCACGCCTCCTTGTTACCCTCGTGTGGATTCCCAGTGTTTACCAGCTGTTTTGAGTTGTCTTCGTTAGTTCAGTGTATTTAAGTCCACG
>JAODKC010000043.1:15660357-15677154 GCA_026777985.1 Mormyrops attenuatus
TCCTGGTCTTAGAGGAATGTCTTATGAGGAGAGGTTAGCTGAGCTGAATCTGTTTAGCCTCGAGCAAAGGAGACTAAAGCGGGACATGATCCAGGTACATAAGATTCTAACAGGTCTGGTTGCTGTTCAGCCAAATGGCTACTTCAATATTAGTTTAACAATACTAGAACTCATGGCCATAAGTGGAAATGAGTGGGAGAACATTTTAAAATGAATTTGAGAAAGCACTTCTTTACACAGTGTGAAGTTAGAGTATGGAATAGTCTTCCTGTTAGTGTAGCGCAAGCTAAAACCCTGGGTTCCTTTAAATCAGGGCTAGATTAGATTTTAACAACTCTATTAGTTAAGTTCTCCCCAAACGAGCTTGATGGGCCGGATGGCCTCCTCTTGTTTGTAAATTTATGTTCTTATGTTCTTAAGGAAAATTTAACATATTACAGCCAGGGAACAAAATAAGGAAACATACAGAAATACACCATATAATAACTAACATCAGTCATTCAAAGGATTTCATGACCACAGGCGTGAGAGTGACAGGCCAGTAGTCATGTCATTCATACCTGTGATGGAGCGTTTCTTGGGGACCGGAATGAGGGTGGGACATTTGAAGCAGGAGGGGACTTCATGCAGCTCCAGGGATCTGTTGAAGATCTGTGTGAAGACTGGAGCCAGTTGGTCCGCCAGGCTTTAAGACGGGAGGGGGAGACAGCATTTGGACCAGGGGCTTTCCCGGTTTTCAGTCTCTGGAACATCCATCTCACATCCTCTTTGCATATTGTGAGTGCAGCCTGAGTATCAGGGGATGTGGGTGGTGGTGGCGGTGAGGGGGGTCCAGAGGTGTGATGAGGGCTGCAGATGTTGGGCTGGAGTTGGTGAGGGGTATAAATTTGTCTCTTTCAATCCTGCAGTAGAAGGTATTCAGACCGTCAGCAAGGTATTCGTTTGCGATTCTTGTGCTTCTTGCAGACCTCTCCACAGGGTTGTTGGCTGAAAACCTGTTTTTTTTTACCTTTTTACCATAGCTTCTTTTAGCCATTCTGATCTCCCTTGTCACTGAATTTCTTGCTTGCTTGTACAGGGCTCTGTCCCTCTTCTGTAAGCATCCACCCTGGTCTGATGACGTTGTCTTACTTTGGCTGTGAACCATGGCTTCTTATTGTAGTATGTGAAGGTCTTGGTTGGCACACGCATATCTTCACCAAATCTGATGTAACGTGTCGCAGTGTCACTGAGGTCAGCCAGGTTGCTAGATGCAGCTTCAAAAACACTCCAATTGGTGCAGTCAAAACAGTCTTGCTGTTCCTGATTTACCTCTCTGGTCTATTTCTTCACTGTTTTTACCACAGATTTTAGTTTCTGCCTGTAGGTTGGGATAAGATGAACTGAGTGGTAGTCAGAGTGCCCCGCAGCTGCCTGCACAGTGACATGAATCTTTAAGAATTGTGTAGCAGTTTCCAGTGTGTTATTATCCCTGGTGGGACAATTGATACGCTGTTGACATTTTGGTAGTTTGTGGTTTAATTTTGCTCTGTTAACATCCCCATTGTGAAAAGTGAGTCCGTATGTTTTTGTTACAAGTCGTTTATCTGGTCGGCCAGGGTTTGCAATGCGTCGTTCGCGCTGGCCTGGGGTGGGATATAAACACTGACCAGGATGAAGGAGGCAAGCTCCCACGGTAAATAAAATAGAGCGCAGTCCAGAGGCTGCAACCCATGGCGCCATCTACCCCATATACGAGTATTTTGTTTAGAGTATCTTCATTGCTCGCACTCTGTAGAGGACAAAAGCCAGACAAATAAACAGCAGAGGGCGATATGGAAACATGGATATGGAAATCAGGAATGTAGAGTAAATAAGGAGAACTTATCAGACCCAGGCTGTGAAAAACACAAGGCAGTACAAAGTGCAATTTATATTACTGCAGGAAAAGCGCATATGTACAGTAAGGCAAATAGAAAAAATGCAGAGTCTGCTGAAATATTTAATCACAGTCCATCGGATGAGGAATTTTTCAGTTTGGTTTATATCTAAAAATGGATAAATGCTGAATGCAATTCACACACAAATCATCTGCTGTTCGCTTCGTATATTTACTTGAATTACTGAATTAGACTAATTGCTTTGCTTTAATTTTCAACTCTCCGGCCAGAAATGTTTGTACAGGTGAAACGCTGCACAGTCTGGGACCAAAGCAAGAACCGGCCCTGTACAGGTGTGATATTTTTTGCCTGGTCAGTTTCACCCGGGTTAATTTTTAAACTTAGAGGGCCAAGTATATCCCAGCTACCCACTCTTGTGTACACACCTGCAATGTTTTTGAAAACGCACACACACACACACACACACACACACACATCTGTAAAACTTGTATAGCGGTTCAGGAAATGTATTCATGGACATTTTCATTGGGAAGCACAAGACTAACTTTATTTCCAGGTTAAACTGGTTCTTTAAACCACAATGAATAGTGGGACAGTGGAAGCATAATCAGAAAGGCAAAAAAAAATGCAGATACAATGTATAATTAGAAACAATCATTTTGCCATATAGGAATACATTGAATGTGCCGTGATTTCACATCTTATGCAGAAGGCCCTGAACAAACTCCAGATCCTTATCACCATTCAGTTAACGGCGCTCTGTGGTTGGAATCATTAACAGGTGGGCGAAAGCAGCCTTCCTGACCGCCATCCTATCAGCAGGGCCGTCGCTTTTGTTTGCTTCCCTAATTAGCCAAAGGTCAGCCACTGGTATGACCTGAGGAGTCACCTAGCAACCAGGTCACCGGAGGGTGACCTCTCTCTTCAGCGGAAAAAAAGAGTGCTATCACTTAAAACATTTCATTTATTTGCTGGTAGGAGTTCAGGGCTATTTTCAGGCCCCTGTGGAAAAGCACCAGGACCAATCGAGTGTGACTTTTGCACAAAAAAGAGCAGCTCTCAGGAGCCTAAATCATTCCCTAAATCACGCTCTTCGCAATGAACAGCGTGGCAGAAGCAGATCATGGCTGATAATCTCTGGTGCTCGTCTGTATATTTTGTGTGGCAAATAGCTAGAAAATACGGCAATGTAAAATATTTTCTTTCATCTCATGGGCTCTCTGCGTGTTCTTTATGTTAGATGGATGGGAATAAGCCTCCAGAGCAATAAGTTGGATGGTGCTTTGAATTTTAACTTATGGTTTGAAATCAGGCTTTAATCTACTGTAAGATTATCTGGTTTGTGTGTTGCTCATATGTAGATCAAACATTTGCAATCTCAGTGAACCCATCCATAGATGAACCTGTGGATCCATCACAAAATCGTGGTGATTTAGAAAGCAATTTCTGATTCTGTGGTGAACGGGGAGAAACGGGGACCCAGAAGAAAAGTTGATGGACGCTATTATGAGAAATTAAATAGCACAGATGAAAAATTAAACCAAACGAGCAGCCCATATATTTACAACGCTGCCTATCTGAAAAATTAAACAACACAGGCAGCCCACATAATTACAACACAGTCTACATGAAGAATTAAACAACACAGGCAGGATATATAATTACAACACAAACTATCGTGCCTGTTTAAACAGCATCTCAACCAGTTTTTCTTAAAGCTGATACCTAGACTCCATTCAGTGGACCTTTGTTCTCATACAAAGACAGAGAAGACAGTGGCTGAGATGCACACTAAAAATATGGATAATAGAGGAGGCAATCAGAACAGGAAAGCTGAGTAAAGACCAGTCAGAAAGGTTAGACTAGAGAACCAATTCCATAGCTATGGCTTGGACTGAGAAAGCATGCGGTCCTCTCAGCATGGTATACGTCATGGTATACCTCTCAGCATGGTATACGTCATGGTATACCTCTCCACATGGTATACGTCATGGTATACCTCTCAGCATGGTATAAGTCATGGTATACCTCTCAGCATGGTATAAGTCATGGTATACCTCTCAGCATGGTATACGTCATGGTATACCTCTCAGCATGGTATACGTCATGGTATACCAATCAGCATGGTATACGTTACGGGCATTCGTATGACGTCAAGTGATCCGCAAATCTGAAGGTTATCTGAACTGTGATCTTCGTGCAAATAATGAAGTTGAACAATAATTAAAATATAAGCACATACAGCATGACCATTCAACACATACACACAGAATGGGGGAGAATATCAAAGAATATATATAGACTAGGCCTATGTCACCTTGACTTCTCACAGAAGATATACAGAACTTTTGGCTGTGTTGGGTGCTGATGAACAGCTCACAAACACTTCTTTTTGAAAGTACGTATCAGGTGGTACGAACAGAGCCATGACCATACCCCATTTAAAACGAAACGATTAAATATCCCACTAATCCTACCAACAGAGTGAGGTTTAGTATAATCTGTGCAGTAAATTACCATTAACTCCACAAAAAAGTCAACAGCCTTAAACAAAATAATAGGAAACTCGCATAAATACAACAGAGACTCTACTCACCTTCACAAAGTCCCTGCTGCACTTGCTAAAGTCCGTCTCTGCCTTTTTGAAATAGAGCGCCACCTACCAATATGTAGCCATAGACTGGATCTTTTATGTAATTTAATACTATAATTTGATCTCATCGCTCTTGCCATATCCTGTAATCAGAAACGGTGCTGGATGAAAATCTGTCATTCTGTATTTAATTGGACTCAAATGGTGTTAACATTAGCCAGATGTAACTGCAGGGTAACTCTTGGGCGATATTGGCCTGGAATATATTGACTAATTAAAACTACATTTTCTTAATCCCTAAACATAATTATTCTACAGTCCACCAATTTACGCAAAATTGAATCTCTGCCTCATTTTGTGCAAAGTTTTAACAAAATACTAGCAAATAGCTATATATTTCTAGTCATTTATTTTGTTAGGCTTATCAGTCACGTCACAGTTCTTATGCCACAGTCAGTCTGTAAAAAATTACCCTATAGGCCTATTTTTAAAAGATTCCCACTCAGCTTCCAAATAAACATGATTTTCCATTAGGTTAATTCATTTGCACACTTAGTCTTGTCTCTTCTGTAACCAAATCACCAAAGAATATTCCATTAAATATATAATTTCAAAAGCCTGCAGTGTGATTAGGCAATTGTTACCTTGGCTCAAGACCGCTGTCTAATTTGAACGCACGGTATAAGCATCCATATTATTGATCATGCGATCTCGCATTTGTCTTTAATATGAGTACAATACAATTGTCAAAATATCCATAATCATAAATCAGTATTTATGAATTTGGTTAAGTTGTTGTGTGTGGAAAAGAGTCATGAAAACAGAAAAACAGAAGTACACATCCTTTTGATTTTTGACAGAGCAGCGACGCGCATACAGTATTTCAACACGAGGTGGCGCTATATGCAGAGAGCCAGAACCCCGTGAATTGAATGCAGTAAATGAGTCAGTGTGGAGACCAAGTCACTTTATCTGCTCCGTCCCCCTGCCTCAGCCGTCAATAGCGAACTGCAGAGCTGCCTTTTTCATTCTCTAACAGCGCTGCTACTACCGGATGGCTCTGTAATAAACCAAAAGCTGCTGCTTGTCAAAATATAAAAATTAAAAAGCTCCTCTTTGGCTTCCGAACCAGGAAACAATATAAATTCTCCCAGATCTCGTTGTTGTTTTGTTTAATTTTTATTTATTATTTATTTTTAGTGTAAATGTGTAAATGGCAGGGGCACAGCCCGGAGTTCACGCCTTGCAGCTCAAACCCGTGTCCGTTTCGGAAAACCTGAGAAAAGGAAACAAATTCATGAAATGGGAGGATGTAAGTACGGCCGCCGATGCGCACCTTTCGCCGGCTTTCTGTCAGGGAATAAAAGCGGCGAAGTGCCGGCTGGGGGGACAAATTAATACTGCTAGACATTGTTACACACGTTGCTGGAGCCAGATCACTTCAGAAAGGAGGAAAACCGCGGCGTTATCCTCAATGCAACGGAGTAACATATTTATAAAGTCGATTAATGTTTAACTTATTAAGAAGTAATATTATAGTGCCGCAAACCTTTTGTTTTACCAAATACATTAAAATATAAGGTCTTAAGCAGAATTAGCCAGAATGACTTAACTGTTCGGACTCTAGAAATGGGAGCGAAAGGGTTTATTTCGCTTTACACTATGCCATTTGCAAAGCTAGCAACTGCCATGGATGGGTTTCAAGGGTGGAAAAACCCCCACCCGGGCAAAGGGTTTTGAAAAGCGATGCATAAATATAATGTGTTATTATTATTAGGTGTGTTTGTGTGCGTATCCAAGCAGGAAATGAAACACTTGATGCTACTGTCTGTCTGTCCGTCGTCTGTGAACTTTACCCCAGGTATTGTGGAGCATTTTGCATTTTATAGCTCCGAATGTCCTGCGTGAGATAAAAACCGAAATGCCACTTTGTCGTAATGGCACATTGCCCCGTCTTTGCAAACCAAACCAAGTGTACATAGGCCTATAGCTAAAACGTCCATAAAATAGATATAAACGGTCTCTAGGAGTACAGGTGTGTTGGGACAAACGATTTTAAACAACTAAAAATAATAAGTTAAATCTGTACTAAGCCTCACTTGTGCGGTAGCCTGTATTTATGCACGTTCCACACTTTTATTTCCCCGCATCATCAAACAGAGCTGCTTATTTAAATAGGATGTTTTAGGGTGCTGTGACTGTACGGTACTGACTGTAGAGTTCCGTTCATTCCGTTTAGAGGTGCATTTGCCACGTTAAGACGCTCCGGGCTGGAAGCTTACGTCCGAGTTAATTTCAGATTACAGCCTGTGTTACAACCGCAGTGATATTGCATTACTTTAATGCATACACATTAATCGGATACTAAGCATTTGGCATAATTGCTTAAATACTTATTATTTGACTGATTTCCTGATTGTACACGCCTTTAGCTATTATCGACTATACTGACATCGATGCTTCATAACCGCTTACCAAGTACCATCCCAGGACATGAGGAAGGGGTGACCCTGGACAGGATGCCAGGCTTTCATAGGACACACAAGGAGGATAATTCAGAGACACCTATTCTGCTAAATGTACCACGAAGTGTGGTGGATGGAGGTCCGGATGGAGGAGCAGCGTGGCTTTCGTCGGTGCCCCCGCCCCGCGGCATTCTTAGTCAGCTCTGTGACTCATGCCTGTGTCACCCCGAGAGCACCAGGGGAAGCACCCAGGGATAAGTCCGGGATATCGGGGAAGTCACTTTTCATAAAAAGTCCGTGCCTTCATGTTTACCTGGAGGGCGGGGCAGATGCTGTTAAAAATTCAAAAACATTGGTAATGTTATATTACATTTTTCTGACCTGCTTCTCAAGCTGAATGTTTTACATTGCTATTTCATTTAAAGTGCTTTGCAAATCTGTGCGTATAGTGGTCAAAGTAGACTAAGAAAAGCCACCTGCACAAGTCCGTGGTTCGGTCGGACATGGTCTCATAATTATGCTGTAGTAACGTTGAACGTTTAAATAACACACTGAAGCTATTTTAAGGAAGTAGCCTGTTTGCTTTCATGGCGTTAAAAGTTAACTTAACTAAGGGGGCAGACTGTTAGGGGGTGGACCGGCAGTCTAACTCCTCCACGGCTGTGGATTTGAGTCTGTGGTCAGTGTGGAGCGTTTTCTCCTCGTGTTTGTGTGGCTTTCCTCTGGGTACTCCGAATTGTTCTCCATGCGTGTCCTGTGAGACCCTGGCATCCTGTCCAGGGTGTCCCCTTCCTCATGCCCTGGCACAGGTTCCAGGTTTACCATGAGAAAGTACTGGGTAAGCAGTTTTGCAAGAATGTTTATCATCTGGCTAATGTGTATATATAGATACACGCATTAAAGAAATTCAATATCACTGTGATTGTAACACAGGTTATAACCTGAAATTAACTGTCAGGTTAGGATATGTGATACTAAGCATGGCTTGTAAATTGAACTGTGTTAAATCCTGAAGTAATACACATTTTGTCAGTATCTGTTTGATCTCTGATGCCCAGATAACAAAACTGGCGTGTTGTAAGTAAAACCCTCGGTGCATTCCAGGCCTGGGCTCGGAAAGGTCGATTCCCAGCTGGATACGGGATTTGGTCAAAGCACCAGCGCTGTGGTCTGTTCCTACTGGCTCTTGCAGAGCTCCGAAAATAGGTACAACTGTTTTTTTAAAGTCATATTAAAAGCTGCCAGACTTTGTGGTTACTGTCCATTTTCAATCTTTATTCAAAAGACCAAACACATTGATCCAATGAATGAATAAAAGTATCTGTATCAGAAATGTTTAAAATCCCTAAATGAAACTTTACTACTTCTGATAACTTTTATCAGTAAAGGTGTCTAATACATTTTATTAAAACTGGAAACTGTGAAGTGGAGAATATAATTTGTGGATCAGCATGTAGACCGACAACACACAGACACGCCCTGGAAAACCCGGCCCTGTTTATTCGCTTTGTTATGCACATCCTAGGTAGTGTTCAGGTCTTCCTGTATAGAGGTCGTGTGATTCATATTTAAGATGATTAACAGCAGAGGAGTCCGTGATCAGACTACACTGGCATTACTGGCATCGAGGCCTGAAAAAAGGGGGCAATCAGAAGGATAGAAGTCTGAGAACGTGAATACCCTTTGGATAATTCAAAAAAGTTTTCGAAAAAGAGAGAAAACTAAGACAAATGAAATGCCATTTGTGCTGTCATGGGTGGGGCACGCCCCCCTCCAACTTTATAATAATCATCTTTTTAATGGTGATGGTTTCAAGTGTGGAATGAATAATGATAAAATTGCTTCTTGGTTACCATGGCGACCAAACCTGCTTTAAGACCTGTCTTTTGACAGCTCAGCTCAGATTTGACTCTTATTCCTGGTTGTCATTATTATTGTCATTTGGACAAAACAATCTAATACAGAAACCTGGTGTCTGATCTGAGTAGTACGGCTACATTTTAGTTTGCTAGTTTGCTCATTTATTCATCTTCTATGCTGCTTGCCTATAATAAAATGGAGATGGAGAATTTTCCACTGAACCTCAGTAAAGACAGGAACTTAATAAAATCCAGGGGACAAAGTAAACAATCAATCCAACCATCACCCAACCGCTTATTCTGAGCTGGTCGTAGGGTGGCCTGGAGTCTGTCCCGGACAGCATGGGGCACAGGCAGGATTAAATTGAATTTTTTTTAGTTTGCCCTGATGACATATTTATGAGGAAAGAGCCATCATGATTGGGTAGGGAAATAATTTTGGGTAGAACAACTTAAGTGTAAAACGGCATGTCTGTAAATTGTTTCTGTGAAGAGTAATACTCTACCTGGTGTCGATGTGAAAGAACATGTGGAAATAGCCACTCATCCATCCGTCCATTTGCTCCTAACTGCTTAAGACAGAAAAGCACTGTTTGACAAATAATGGTGGTTAGGATGGGGCTCCACTGATTCTCTGCAATAATAGACTCACGATCTAGCTTGGTCCAAAGAAATTCGGCGCTGACTCATTCCTGTTTTCAATTCTCCAGGATTCTACCGTGGTGACCCCTGTGACCTTACGAGTCGACCCACAAGGATACTTTCTGTACTGGATAGATCAAAACAAGGTAAGTGTGGCCTCTATTTGATCTTCAAGGTTTAACAGCTTGATGAGGAACTCTATAAAGACTTCCAGAATGTAATTGAAATGAATTAATTTTACACCAAAATTACTTCTAGTTTCCGCGCTTCTACAGTAAATTTCCTGTGTGTATGCGTGTGTGTGTGTGTGAGAGAGGGAGAGAGAGAGAGAGAGAGAGAGAGAGAGAGAATGCGTGTTGGAGAGTCCTTTAATGGACTGGCATAAAGGTCATTGTTATTGGATTTGTATGTATGAAATATCAGCCTTGTATTGCACAAAGGAGGAGGATAATTCTGGAGGAAAGACTGAACTCGCTGTCAGTGTTGTTGAGAGTGATCCTGTGCCTTTTGATGTTGTAGATGGGGGAGCCAGGCTCAGGCCTTAAAGTGCCGAAAATCCAGGCCTTGCGGAAAGGCAGAAAGTGAGAAAAGGATGGGAGAGGGAGAGAGATGGTCGTGTGTCCTTCACATAATGTGAAAAACATTATGTGGTAACGACAGAGCCTGGTAATCCTGTCCAGTGGGACAAGACTAGATCACTGGGTCCACTGGGGGTTTCTGTTTCAGAATTAAGACCGCCTTTCCACGTTGCCTAGCTGCAGCAGTTGTAATCTTGTTCTCATTCCGTTCAGGAAAGGCAGGAGGATCTGGTGATCAGGCTTATTAAAAGCATACGGGTAGGACATTTGTGGAGAGAGATGCTATCGGCTGGCTTTAAAGCCTGTTTGGCGCTGGTCAAGATCATCTGGTTAGTAAGCTGAATGTAGTTACGTCACATACGATATGATGGTGGGCCTGTACCTGCAGGGTCTCTTCTAGGTTGGGGAGGCAGTTGGTAGACGTAGGTGTGATGATGAGCAAAGATGTCAGGGGTTGGTGGGCTGGGGGAGGGTCTAGCAGCAGGTGGGAGAAAGTCCAGTTCGTAGTGCTGTGTGAAATGATGAAAGGAGCTACCATCGATCGGTTAGAGGGTGGCCTGGTGGCAGCTGTTTCTGAAGGCGGAGATCCGGAGGTGGCGTTCTGTTCTTTATAACAAAGGGGGAGATTCAAACACTTGTTTGATGCAGATAGATGTTTCTCAGATTTCAGGAGTGCTGAGTAGGTGTGGTGGCTAGACGGGTCTTGTCAAATTCCCTCCTTTTCCTCATATTGGGCCCCATTTGCGTCGACCCCTATACTGTACCAAAGAGGAGTCTGGCTGTAAGTGAGGATTCTGTAGTGTCTGATGGGTGGGAGGCAACACTTACAGTGAGGATGGCCATGTAGCTGTTAAGGAGATCCAAATCCAGAAGGTTGCTGGTTATATTTCTGGAAGAGGTCCTACTGAGTAAATGCATGGATAAAAAACATCTAGGTATTGTATAGACTAAAGCTGGTTCTTTGTGAGAGAAACTTATTAAAGATGTGCTCTTGCTTTTTTAGATTGACTTTACTGGACTCTGTTGGTCCCATGGGGAATTCTAGATTTTTTTTTCTTTTCATGATGGCTTGTTTGGGGTGGGTTCGGTTTCTGGTTGGGGAATGACCTTTGGAAAGATCAGAGGGACAAAACTGAGGGCAGCTGTGACAGCCCTGAGGGACTGAAGCGCCCAGCGAGGTCTCCAAAGTCAAACTTATCGGGAGAAGGTTCCCGGTCAGGAGAGCAGACCTGGCACACGAAAGGTAAGGGTGATAAATTGTTCAGGGAGATGAGTCACAGTAAATGCACAAATTATATTTGGGGGGGGGGGGGGGGGCAAACGAGCAAAGGTAGGTGGGAAAGGAGGATCTGCAGCTGAGATCACGGGCACCTGGACCTGGAAACGGTGAAGCTTAGTGCAAGATGACACTAAGGAGCCGGACTGGACCACCCTAGAGGGCGGGGCTGCAGGACGAAAAGGGAGATCTGCATTTCAGTAAACAGGCTCCACCTACAGGAGCACATTAGGGTGGAGAGCAGCACCATGTGGAAATGTGAAGGCGGTAGGTGTAGATATCTCAGATTTAGCGGCTGAAAAGTGTCTGGTTAGAGAGACATGAGGATACACCCCGCCAGATTTACGTGAGCCGCACTCTTTTAACGGAGATAGTGAAGCAGTATGTTTATTGTGGACAATGGTGCTCAGCTAAATTTACTGGGGGAAGAAATGGAAGACCACAGCGCACTGTGGATCAACGGGAACTCAATGTGAACCAGTAAAGCAAATAATACAAAGCTGGCTTAAGGAGTAGGTAACCATGAGAACATGACATTCCCCGCATGAGCAGAGTCAAAATTACCTTTCTCCTTTTATTAATCGAATCTGCTCTAATTGTCCACAGCGAGGTATGTCAATTATTCACAGCTGGTTAGCAGAAGACGCCGTGACCTTCGACTAGGGTAGTGTTTCTCAACAGTCCTCGGGTACCCCCAGACAGTCCAGATTTTTGCTTCCCCCCACCTCCCGGTAAACAGTATGCACCTTACAGGGAGCAAAAATGTGGACTGCCTGGTGTCCCCGAGGACTGTGTTGAGAAACACCGCAATATGGGGATTCACTCAGCCCATAACATGCTCGTTAAGATGTCCTGTAATGACACACGGTCTCCTGTTCCAGCAAGGTCCCTGTTGATTGTTTTACAGATAATAGTGGTTAGGGTACGATTCGGGTGTCATAGAAATCCAGTGGAGGAGGATTTGAGATATCCAAGCCAGCTGAGAATTCCTGTTTAGGTATTCAGCTCGTCCACATCACTCAACTGGAGTAGCCGTGGAGATAATCTCACGCTCATCTCGTTCAGGACAGTCTGGCAGGAGGATGTGGTGAGCGGGCTTATCGAAAGCTCTGGAGGACGGTGGTTTATCACAGGAATTTACCGACCAAATCGAACTCGGCTAAGGTACGTGTGTGTGTATGTGTGATGCTACCCCTTCAAGCCAGAGATGACTGGTTTTTCTTAAGATGCTCAGAGGCATTGGCGGGCTGTGCGGCACATGTGCTCCCACATGCTCATCTGAAAGGAAACCACCCCTTTCCGATCTGCAGCGTGCCACTGTTAGTTTTAATGATAAAAACCCAAGTGGAAGGTCATCACCAACTTCCTGTCAGCAGAATGAAAGTATTCTGGACAGACTCTTTTAGCTGGTCTGCTTTAAGCCGCAGCAGAAGGCTCGTATAGCTGGGTAATGGCCATAAAGAGAGCAAACTCTATGCTTTTACCCTGGATGTTGAAAACTGGTGTTGAGAGCCTTTGGTATTTATCATTCTGTCGGGGGGCTTAAAAATTCCTGTGTGGGACAGCTAGCTAATACTGACGCCTCAGCCCGATAGTGTCTTTGCTTTGGTTCTCCAAGATGGTGTCACTGTAAACTTGTTCAGCATGTAAACACGCCGCATACTGAAAGGAATCGTCGTCCTCCCTCTTGGCCAGCAGGAGGCACTATTGCAGTGGGTGTGGTCTGTTATTGCCAGTCATGAGCATAATGGGCTGCTTTTCACTCGTGTTGTGTTTGGCATGACCCAAATGGGTTTGCCCAGGGTTCAGCAAAGTCCGTAGCACCCATCTGTCACTGGGGGTAGGGGGCGGGGCTTCACACCGCATGGTTTCGTCACGGGTCACGAACTCTATGTCGACTCTACATGAGGCTGACGTCAGAATCCTAGTAAGAGTGGCAGGTCGCTGAATATCATAATCTCGCTGCTAGATAGGAGGGTGTTATTAAAGTAAGAATACTAATTAGAGCCATAGAGATAATTTTATAGAAAAAATAGCCATTTTTTAATTATAAAAGCCTTTATAATTAATGCAGGGTTGTGGACATGGAGAGAGATTTATTAAGCTTTTGCTCTTGGCAACAAAATTAATTTTCTCTTCATGTAAATGCTGTTTGATATGGCTTGCTGACAGTCAGGCATATAGCTTGCTTGTGCACTGAATGAGAAATGTGGGCAGGCGTTTACTCTGGACGGCTAATGTGTAAACGGTGGACCCCTTGGGTTTGCTCATAGGTAAATATCATGCTAACATAAAAAAGGAAAAGAGTGGGCTAATTAAGAGCCAGTTTTTGGAGAAAATAGGCCAGGTTCCCTTTTATTTTTCCCTCCCTCCTCTATCAGCTGCTCTTCCCAATTCTTTGGTCTTTTTTCCCACGATTGCCCACTGGCTGCCCGCCCTTGTCAGCACACTCTCACTCCTGCCCTTGAAGAAAAGGACCAGAAAATGTTCATTTGCTTTACAGTTTTGTGTAAAATAGCTGTACCCCCCCACACACACTTCCTCCCTGCAGCTGTTTGATACATCCACAAACTGGGTGCCTGATTTCAATCTAGTAAAGAGGCAGAAATTAGCAGTGCATTCCCCAGAGCTTACTTCCCTACTGCGCGGCACCCTGACTTACACGCACCTCTCCTTTTAACTCCCGACTTCCGAGCAGGAAAGCAATTAGTGCCGTTTTAGTTTGGGGTGGTATTTTTTTTTTTTTTTTACTGAGAGCGAAACCTCATCTCTCATGGGAAGGACATAACACTGAAGCTGATGTCTGATTGGGGCTGATACTGGGATGGACACTGGCCACAGCCCTCGGGGCCTAGCTTATCTAAATTCGTGGGTTTACCTAAAAAGGGGGATGGAATATTTTCCAAATCAGCAGTATGGAGGCAGATTCAGTCTTGAACCCCATGGGTTTTTCAAAAACATACCAAGTAGCTAAAACCAGTAAACTGATACATAAATCTTAAACAGCAGATTCTAAACAATTCTAAACAATAATAATCAGTCTTCATGGCTATCTTTGGCGATCTAGGGATTTAGCCAGTGTGCTCAAATAGGATGGTGAAGAGCAGATGAACTGGGGTGATGATTTGGTTCTAGTTACATTTACATGTATTTAGCACCACTTTTATCCAAACATTGTTTGAGCACATTGTTTTGAGAAAGCATGGTCAGGCAGTCTCTGGAGCAGTCTATTGGGCAGCATATTGAACTAAATTATTCTGCATCCTGATGGACAGGAGTAACATTCTTAAAATGAGACTTCACTGTTTGCGCATTTGAGATTGGGAGACCATGTTTTGCTCAGTGGGTTAGGATACTGTGTCTGTAATCAGAAGGTTGCTAGTTCAAATCCCAGACTCGGCATAGTGATGTCACTGTTGGGCCCTGAGGGGGGGCCTTAACTCCCAGCTGCCCCAGGGACTGTCTGACCCCGCTTTCTCAGTTGTACGCCACTTTGGATAAAAGCATCTGGTAACTAAAAAATATTCTCTTTGTCCACTTGATATTTTTTATTTTGTCTGCTTGACTTGCTCCTTCGCAGTTCTTGATTCCTCAGTTAGGGCTCCATTTGTCCATTTAGGATGGAATGAAGCAGCCGAATTGTATGAGTGACGTAGTAAATCGCTGCTGTATTTGAGAAGCTCAACTCTCTATATAACACTGATATTAACCAAAACCACCCTTGTCAGAATCTGCCTGCTTGTTTGTTCTATTGGGTCTGGTGTGGGTTTTTGGTGCCATTCAGCCAATTCGGATGTGTGACATCGATTCCTGTTGAGCAAAAACCCCTGTGCTGTCGATTGCATTGGCTGCATGTGCTGTGTTGTGTATGGACTTCAACATTTTTACATTTACTGGCCCCAGTATCACACCAACCATCTAATGCAAGTCGATATCAAGGAGGAACACGTTGGACAGTGTGGCCCTCAGGCCTGCAGAGTAGTAAACAGCTGCTTAGACTTCTGAAAAAGCAGTATTGTTTTTAGAAACATTGTAGACCTTTCTGTGGATATGAGTCTTTAGAGGGAACTCGCATACTTTGGGAGGTCTGAGCATTTTCCCTTATGCAGGGGTAGGGAACCTGATCCATAGAGAGCCAGTGTGGGTGCACATTTCTGGGATGGTCTCTCAGTCAGCCAATAATAAAGCAGTGGTTCTCAACTCCAGTCCAGGGGACCCACTGTTATTGGCTGATTGAGAGGTCATCTCAAAAACCTGCCCCCACACCGGCCCTCAATGGATCAGGTTCCCTACCTTTATTTATGGGATCTTTTGCTCTGGGATCTGAGACTGCTCTGCCCTTCAGAGGTATCCCCTGGGTTACAGCTTCATGGTCTCCCTAAACGCTGAGCCCTTTGTGCTCTCCGCACCCCCCAGGGGGCACTGTGTGACTCACCAGGGCAGGTTCTACGCCTATAATTGGAAGGTTTCTGGTTTGAATCCTTTACTTGGCAGAGCTGCTACATCTCCGCCGGACCCTTGAGCAAAGCCCTTAATCCCCTCCCCCCCCAAAAATGGTCCAGGGGCACTGGATAAATGGATGGCCTGATGCTCTGAGCCCAAGCCTCCTTCTCACCTCTCTAAGTGTGTGCGTGTGATTGTGCATCTTAAGGGAGAGCATGATGGGATATGTGAAAATGAGCAAATTCCAGTGGTGAATAAAGCTTCATCTCATCTTGTGTGATCTGCTGCCATCAGCTTAACGGAAGTTCCTGTAGCTCCTACTGAACTGTCTTCTCTTACTTCTGTGCTGAGTTCAGCTTGAATGCCTATTTTGGATATTTTTCTTTTCTGTGGGGTGGGGTGGGGGGGGGGGGTGTTACCATACTATGGTATGTGCAGTTTTCTCAAGCACATTGCCATGGAGACCGGCGATAGTGTCTTCAGTAGGGTCGAGGAGTGGAGTACCCCTGTGACACTGGGACTTGGCAGTGAGCGCCAAGTCTGTCCATGGAAAAAAAAATTTGAAATCCCCTTTTTTATTATAGACCCGGCAATGCACAGGAGCAGGGTGACCCAAACACTGCAAGTAGGCCACCAGGGCGGCGACCTACAGAAACTAAACAAAGCCAGTTTGAATTGGGGCCCGAAAGTTGCCTAAATATGCCAGCTGTAGTCATAGGATTCGGGAGTCAAACGGAGATTGTGACCCCACTGTGGACTTGTGGGGTTTCTCAGCACATTTTGGCGGCATCAGGTCTTTGCTTGACTGTCGTAAGGGACAAACTTAAATTTGTTTTCCTAGAGCTGGACTGTGAGAAATGTAAAAGTGTACATTTTGGATTTGGCAATGATAATGTCTGATTCATGAGAGTGGTTGGTTAATTACCCCCCATCCCCATGCTATGGGTTTTTGTTAACAACCAGTAAATGTTAACAGTATTCTTGGAGCTTGGGGGGGGGGGGGGGGGGGGGGGGGGGGGGGGGGGGGGGGGGGGGGGGGGGGGGGGGGGGGGGGGGGGGGG
>JAODKC010000043.1:15677254-15696603 GCA_026777985.1 Mormyrops attenuatus
CCCACCATTTTAAAGAATACGTGATAATTTCCCAGTCTCACTGGCTGACTGTAGGAGACAGTTTTGGAAGGTGTACATTGATACCTTGAGACATACGGTTTTAAATAATTCACCACTTTTAAATTTTAAATTAATTAGTCTAATTAATCTAAATTAGTTCAGACTAAAATTAATTGAAGCTATACTTTTTTTTAGATGTTATTATATATTTATCCTGTCCATATATTAGCCTGATGTAGCTATAGTAGGGTGACTCAGTGGGTTCTGCTGCAACCTCCAGGGCTGTGGGTTTGATCCCCAGGCCCGGTTCTGTGTGTATGAAGGTTGCATGTTCTCATTCACCTGGGTGCTTCAGTTTCGTCATGTGGTTCAAAGCCATGTGCTTTAGGTAGAGTGATGTCTGTAAATTTGTCTTGCTTGTGGGAGATGGACTTTTCCATGGTCTCCACAGCCAAGCATTCATTTACCAGAAGATAATCAAATAAAATCAATTGTATATAATAATCTTTATACCGTTTGTAATTTCTACATCAGTTTAAATCTGTTTGGGGTGAAAAGCTTTTTTAAATGTGATTTATTGCCCTGTTTTTTACCCTGGTTGTTATTGATGCATGTTCTTCATAAAAAAACGAAATTCTCTCTTTGTCTGAGGAGCCACTTTTTACACTGTAGTCAATCAATCAGTCATACGTGAAAATAAATCAGTGTCCGTGAGGATGAACTGGAAAAGGTGCAGCTATGAGATTCCAGCTTTCACTGGTAACTGTTTTAACTCAGGTTTTATTTCACATGCTGTTACAAACAAATTACAGCCATATGACAAATTATTAAAAAGATTAATTGACATGTATGATTCAAATCTGAAATAGCAGCAGTAATTCGACATCTTTAAATGCATTTATTTTTGTTTTTACTGTACAGAAGTGTACAAATGCTTGTAGTGGTATAGAGTGGTGTAGATTTACAGCACCTGAGCTAATTGTCATGGTTACACAGCTCAATAAAGTAGAGAGTGTAAGTGAGCGAGCGAGAGAGAGAGAGACACTCTCTGGCCACATTGGGAACACCTCAGAGGAACTGCAGTGTGGCCCAGAACAATGGCATGGAGGAACACCCTTCCTTAGCAGTGGGTTAGCAAAGTCAGGAGTCTGAAGGGAACTGATTTCCTCTGTTAGCTTCCGACTCCATGTGTATAAATGACCCTGATGGGGCCCAGTCTATGCTTCTGTGATGGGTGAACCTTTGGGTGTTCCTGAGGACTCGCACCGAGGTCCACCTTCACTGACGAGTGCTGCTTCGAATTCATGTTTGCCAGTTTTAATGTGGTGAAATTAAATTCTCTCTTCACATGGAACGGCACCTGAGTTAATTACCAAAGAATAAACACTGTTTTATGAGACAGGATATAAAAAACAAACAAACATTGAATTGTATTTTATGTTTTGAACATTATTTCATACCTTACCTGGTTTAAATATATTTAAAAACCTAATTAATTAGCTGATTACTGCAAATTAAAAGCTTTGTCAGATTCTCAATTTTACAGAACCTATTCATGTAGATTCTTCTTCCAAGATTTTCATAGCTAGCTGGGAATTTGCACAGCTAGCTGTTTCGACTTGTATTTACATTTGCAAGGCGTTGCATGGCGGCTTGCTGAAAGCACCCATCCCCTGGGCAGAACGCTTCACTCCATTATAAATATGTCATCTTTTCCTTCTGCTGATGTGATGACCTTTCTGAACAACAGAGCCAGAGTCAATCAATTTGCATCAGTCCCACCAGCAAGACAGTCTCAGTAGAATAGTAACCAAATCAAATATTACCAGCTGTCTAGGTTTAATTGGAAATTCGTAACAAAACAGTGAGGTGCACGTAAGTCCATTTAATTATTTCCCTCCTGCTGGAGATGGTATCAGACAATAGAAAACACTCCCCTGTGTTTTTGAAAGAAATCGCGTACTTAATTAGATTGTGGCCATGAATATTGAGTTGGTACCAATGATCCCTTCCAGCCGCGGTAGAGGGACACAGTAGAGTATATTTTAAAAAAATATATAAAGCGCCTGCCAGTTCCATAGCATATGTCACGCAGATATCCCACCTCTCTTGGAAGTTCTGGGAATCTCCAGGAAATTGACAGTACCTCCCTGACACTTGCAGATGTCCTGGAAATCAGTCACGCCTCCCCCCCCCCCATCATTGAATAATCAACGATGACAGAAAGCACAGAGAATCGATGGAGGTACAGCATCGCAGTTTATTTTTATTTTTTATTTATTCTTACCCATATAATTGGTTTGGATCTGATGAAAAGGGAAACATGAAGCCCCCAAAAGTGTCCCGGTTACATTGGGCAGTTCCTGGTATGAAGCCACAGTTGTTGATATGCAGGTTAATTGCTGTTAATGAGCTGTTTGGCAGTGTAACAATGCATGGCGGTTGAGGTATAGGATAATAGGAGTGCATGGGGTGTGACTTACTGCCATCCCATCATGTGACTGTGCGTGGTGACACAAGGCCTCGGCCTGTCGCCACGTGATTTGGCTGTATGTAAATGTGCTACATACTAAGTCGGGATAAGTTTCTGTTCAGTTAAACCTTTGCATATGCCATTTGTGCTTCTGCCGTTTATTACCCTGCTGTGTGAATGCTCTATGACAAGTGACCGCAGGGCTCTCAGGTTTCATCAGAAGTTTAGAGTGAGATTACATCTGTTAGGGGCGGAGCCTGTGTCTCATGGTCAGTGTGTGAGACTTGAGAGCCCTGTCTACCGCATTCATTGGATCTTCCTCTTCCACCTTGTCTGCACTGTGCATCCATGTATTAACATGCTTGCAGCAGGATCACATGTAACTTATTTTGGAATTTACCCGGAAATAACAAATGCTATTTTCTGATTGGCTGGTAGGTGTCTATTAACCCTGTATAACTCAGGACGGCTATGAGCTTGGCGAAAAACTCCGCTCCGTATGACTGCACCTCCTTTATTAATTCTATATAACGGGACACCTTGGTGGGCATTATCCCGTACTTCTCAGCATGAGAAAAACAAGGTGTGGCGTGTGAGCGGGTGAACTGGTTGAAATGCGTAAGACTTAAGAGCCCTGTGATTGATTTGAAAAAGTATATGATACATTTGTATTACACACACACATACAATACTGTGCAAAAGTCTAAATTATTTTTAAATCCTCATTATGTTGGTATAAAACTATGAGTTAGCTTAGCCATTTCCTAAAGTCACCCCAGAATTTACAACAATCATCCAATGTATTTTTGGACTCAACCACTGCACTAGCATATCATGTTTGGCTAATCAATAGCTCATCATGTTATCTAACCAATTTAATTGATGGCTGATGGCTATACGCAGGCATGTCCTTATGAGAAACAGCATCAGTGCCTTTCATCTGCTGATATCTCCAACATAATTTAATCTTTCTGCTTCTTCAGAACGCCTCATCTCCACCTCCCCCGCTTCCAGCCACTTTTTCATCGATCTTGCAGTTTTCCACTTCTAAGTAACTAAGAACTAAGGAAGGTGGAGGGTAGGGTCTCCCTTGAATATCTCTCACATTGCGTAAAGGGGATGGTGATACGGGCCACCACCAATATGCGCTGTGTTTCGGTGGACCCCTGTAATTGCTCTCCAGACCCTGGGGGTAGCGGGGTGGTCCACAGGCTGGAAAAGCCCTGGTCTACAGTAACAAATGGCTGAATCCATGCATTTCACTCATATATAAATATGAAAAAAATACTTTTCATCTGAGCGTTAGCATCAGGAGATGAAATGCTTTTTTAAAGGGAGGTATCCCTGGGCAGCGATCCTGAACTTTTGCAGCCAGCCATTCCTTTCTTGCTCCCTGGGTTTAAAAGCGCCCTCTTCCCACCTCCAGGGACAGCAGGGATGGTCATCCTCCCTCCCCCGCTCGGGACCCGGGGCCCTTTTATCCTCTGGTCTGCTGTTTATAGATGCCCTGTGTGGTCCAGAAGGTCATGCTGCATGCATGTGCAGCTCATGCTGATTTAAAGTGGAGAGATGATTCCCTGTCATGTACAGCCAATGGAAATTGCAGGATATACCATGTGTGGTGTAACTGTGAAGGGCCAGTAACATTATATTTGCCCTGTGGGGCGCCTCGCGGCAGACACTTCCTGTCACGAGACTGGGCTGCATTTCCTGACCCAGTAGGAGCCTACAGGTCAAATATGGGTGTTTGTCAAAATGTCTACTTGAAAATTTTTGTGTTCTTGCATACCTGTTTGACGTCATCTTTCATTGCCGAAGTACAGTTCCAATTCTCAAGAACAATAGGATGGTAAAAATCCCAGGATGTTTTTCTTGCCCAGCCCCAGATATCAATAATGTATGGGTTGCTTCTTTGCCAATGAGAACAATCCCATGATTCATTGTGTCCCAAGTTTGTTCTTAGGAGGCAAGATAGGAAGAATATTCGTGCCAAGATCACAAGTACGATCTTTGCATTCTTTGTATTGAGAAACACCCTAAAAGTATGGCCTGGTTTTCTCTCGATTTAATAGATGGTCGCATTAGGAATTGGATGAATTGGCTTCTTCAGCCATCAGCAGGCCTGCAGCAGGCATGGATAGCACCCTTCCAAGCCCAGTCATGGGGATCAGGGAGTAATGCCTTCAGTCTACTTCAGTCTTCACACATCCTGTCATGTGACTGAGCTTCATTTCCCGGAGAGTTCCATCAGTTGACGTCCATAGACTTGCATAGATAAGATCAAAATGAGACTATAGTGGGAATCTGCTTTCTCTCAGGTTAATGGGGTGGGGGTGTGATCATACATCTGTCGCACTACTGCACTGTGCATTATGAAAGAAATTAACGGTGCCTTCATCCACCTGATAAGCTAGTTCATTAAACAGTGATGCCAGGCAACTGTCAGGTATTTGCTGAGGCAAAGCCAGGTTGGGTTGAGTGGGAGGGAGGGAGTGCTCAATGTGAACTTTCAGTGACTGCAGGTTGATCAAAGAAACGTTGCGATTAAATATAAGAGATGTCTGGAAGGGGAAAGATAACATGTATGAATGGGTGTCATTTAGTAGCACGGCAGTGGTGACCTAATGCTTAGGAAATTGTGCTTTTGATTGAATGGTTGCTGGTTTCAATCCCCGACCAGCAAGGTACCGCTAAGGTACCTTGAGAAAGGTACTGCCCCCGAGTAATGCTGAATTAGCTGCTATGTCACAGTTGGGTTAAATGCAGTGGACACATTTCATTGTTGTGCACTGCGTGCTGTGGTGTGTTAAGTGTTTGTTTGGCATATAAACATGAAATGTATTGGGAATTGTTGGGTCATCAGAGAAGATTGTCAACTAAACCAGCAATAAATACACATCTAAGGGTGCATTCATTTTCTGAATAATTACGAACAAGAATAATTCTGAATTAATACATTCCTGGTAGAAATTTCACTACAGCTTTATTCAAATCATGATTTTTGCCGCTTGACATTATTGTGTTTATCTTGTCCGTGTCGTTTGGGCTTAAGTGCGCATGATTTCATCCCTGAAAATTAAGCTGAGGAAACACCATTTTGTATCACGGCGGTGTGTTTTCCTGCATCGGAGGGCTAGCACACATACACACAAGGAAAACTTGATTTAAGTAAAAAAAGCCCACATGAGAGGCTCTGTATGGCTTAAACAGCCAGCCTTATGTGGGGGGGGGGGGGCAGTGTGTGGCTCAGCAGGTTAGGATGCTGTGCCTGTAATCAGATGGTAGCTGGTTTAAATCCCAGGGCCAGCAGATTGATCCCGGTGTTGGGTGCTTGAGTAAGGCCTTTAGCCCCAATTGCTCCAGAAACTCTAGATGCTGCCTGTCCCTGGGCTGTGACCTCCCCCAAATGTGCTCTCGCCTGTCTGTGCACAGGGATGAATTAAGTATCAGTTTTGCACCTGCACTCCTTAAGGTACTTAAGACTGGAGCATATTGCAAAAGAGGTGTGTCTGTATTAACATGCGCTTAAAATAATGCAAGAATGATCAATAATGATTTTGTGCTTTTGCCCTCCATTGGGATTCAGGGTAAATGGTTCTAAATTTTCTCCATCAGCCGGTGGCCTTACTCTGCTTCGTTGCTCTTATTGTAATGATGAGACGGGCTCACCGTGTTTTGCCGCGCCATCGTGGTCTGAGGCTGATGTGCCGCTCACATCCTGCTTGTAACTGAAAATTGGTAGAGAGAGAGTGATTAATTAAATGATAAACAGGGATGTGTCAGGTCCAGACACGACTTCAGTTCTATAAGGTAAGAGAGCCATCTGTACGTTAAGCTGTGTTTTTCTTATTTTAATTCTTTTGGCTTGATTAATTGATTTGTGTCTCTACAGGGTTTTTGATGGAATGTCTATAATGAGGAGTACCTAGACCTGGCAGAAATTAATACTATGGTTTTACTAGAAATCATGAGTGTATTTGTGTATTTTTGTGTGTTTTTCAAACTGTTCAGTTGTTTCACATTTTTAGCAATGATAGCTGCAAAAAAAGTAACTCCTCCAATATGGGGCTTCATTTGGGAAATGTGTCATATTCTGTAAGTATTCCTGCCATATATTAGGAGTGCAAATAAACAGAAAATGGCCGAGAATCATGAAGGAGTTGCAGCTGAGACAGCTGTGTCAGAGCATTTCAGGATGGAACTGCTCGACTTTCTGCCATTTGGCAAGTTGCTTTTAATCATTTACAACTGTTTTGTGTTGTGATGAGTTCATTTCTGTTTGCATTTTTAGCAGACAAGCCCTGTTTCTGAATGGCATACTATTTAGGACATGTTTATTGTCGCTGTTTAGAGTTTTTGAAGTTTGTCTAAATCCCGTAGCACTATGTGCTACAAATATTCAGCTTTTTATTTTTTTATTAATCAAAAAAATAATCATTTGAGCGGTGAGCTTGTTGTGTTATTCAGTGCAAGAGCTGCTTAATATCTCATCTGGTTGTCCTGAAACAGTTTTTGTCTGTCTTGGTCTGTCTTCTGCTTCTCACAAATACTGTTTCAGCTGAATTAATACATTTGAAAAGAATCACATCAGTCTTCTAGACCACCGTCTTACCAGCCATTGAGTTGATTTCAAAGAGTACATGGGTACATGAGACATAGGACCTTTAATGCTATAGATATTGGGGGGTAGACAGGTTATGCTCACAGTGTGTCGCGTATCCCAGGCAGACGTGCACTTACACATTCCTCACAGACCCCTGATCATTAATGTCGTTGTAATGTGTAGAAGAAATGGAACAAACATGCCACTAAAACAACTAATTCATATTCTGAAACTTTCTACCAATGATCCTCCCATTTCCCACCTGTCCTAAAAACTGCCTTTCCCTAGTGGGAAATGCAGCCATCCAAATGCTGATTGATGTTAGCATTTCCAGAGGCTTCCATGGTCCTTGAAGGTTAGTGAGGTCACCGCTTTTCATGGTGGAGTGCTTTTTTTTTTTAAGACCACACAGCACACTGTTTATGTAAATTTGCTGCCTGTACAGCATCTTAAATCCGTATTCTCTTACACTGTCTTCAGATTAACTCAGCACTTTGGTGTTCATACAATAAAAACAACAAAACTCCAAAGACTCAGAATGTTTAAAATGTGTATTCTGACCTGCTGATCTGTACGGTCTATACCAGACCAAAAAAAACTAAGCTTGCTGGGCTATTTTTATCTGAATGTCTTTGTCATTGTACAAATTTACTCATAATTTATTCTTAGAATAATACATTTTAAGATGAATATTTAATTGTATGCAAATGATGCATATTTACCTTAAAAAATTAACTTTTTTTTTCTTAATCCTAACATGCTTCACGGGATATGAAGGGAGATTTCAGGGGAAAAAATCCAGTGAAAATGTCATCAGTACCCAGACTCAGTCTATCACAGGTTAAAAACATTTTTTGTGAACAGAAATAAGTTTACGTGCATGAGATTGTCATTCCTGGAAACTCTCGTTAGCAGATGGGCTTTTAACACCCAAAATGCAGATTGACTTGGGACCCAAACCATCTGCAATGAACTGGAGCTGGAAAGCAGTGAATTAAAACGGATCAGAAATAAATCGCAGCGCTTTCAGTGGTTTACTTTAAAAGAATAAATTAAACTGGCAAAAGTACAGACAAGGAATGTGTCTCACGACTGAAAATAAACTTTAAAGTCTTTATATAACTGTCTCTTTGCAAAAAAAGTTTGAGGTTTGGTGCACAGAATGGCCCTGAATCTAATCCTGTAAGTTAGTGTGCAGCTGATACAAAGTCTGATGATAAACTTTGGCCGAGACAATGTTTCCTCACAGCCTGCTAACGTGAGAGCACATTCCTGGGCATGCTCTCATTACTCAGCATGCTCCACGAGCAAGAAACGCTCTCTGATGCAAGAAAAAGCCTTTTCTGCGGTTACTGAGATATACTTGACTTTGGTATGAAGCACGGAGCCGTGTCGTAAGAAAGCTGATGCTTTGAGGTGTCCTCTTTTATTTTTTTACATTTATTTAGCAGACGCTGCTATCCAAAGCATTTGGATGTTTTTTGAGAAAGCAGAGTCAGATAATCCCTGGAGCATTTGGGGGTTACGGTCCTTGCTTAAAGCTCCAACCGTGACATCACTCCGCTGACCGTGGGATTCAATCCAGCGAACTTCCGATCAGAGTCACAGCATCCTAACCAACCCTAATCCTAATCGTATTATCATAATTGCAGCACCTCGTAAATACAGCAGTAAAGGCTTTCAGTGCATTTTTATTCCCCCATTAACGGTTTGAGGAGATCAGTGCTTCGGCGGAAGCCTCTCCAGCTTGTTCTGAGGCAGCCTTTCTTGCTACTTTCTGCACTTTCTGCATTATTGTATGCTCACACTGCCTGACCCTCCTCATAGGTAGCTTTGCCCTGATATGTCATTTATATAATGCGCCTCAGACGGACCAGTGATGCTTTTAGCGCTCAGGGGCTCTGAACGCTGTTGCAGGCCATTGTGTCCTGATGGGCTTGATCGTTTTTGGTAAATTGCTTGTGGGGTGTCCGGGTAATTGTCTTCGACATGCAGTACGTTTCTCAAAGCCGGCATTAAAAGCGTTCTCAGCAGAAGCGAATTAAACGGAGGATTATTTTTAACGTGGGTGGCTCAGTGGGTAACCTCACGCTGCCTGGTCTGCGGGTTTGATTCCCGCGTCTGCCTCTGTATGTGTGGCGATTATCCTTGTTTGGGGGGGGGGAGCTGAAACAAGCAGATGAATGGCGCCTCTGAACTTCCTTTGGTGTGTATGTGAGTGTCAGTCCTGCGATGGACTGGCATCCCACCCAGGGAGTCCCCTTCCTCATTCCAGTGCTTCCTGTCATGGTGTCCAAGCCCACTATGTGCAAGATAAGGGATTATGGAAGATGGATAGATGTCACCAAACATAGGAAAAAAAGATCCGAGGGAGGCAGGCATGCATGCATACAAACTTATGTCCATACACTACCGGTCAAAAGTTTTTGCACGCCACTTTTCCATTTATTTCATAGACTGCAGATTTTTTATTCTTGTTAAAGTAAACTTGTGAAAGTTGGGTGACCAACTATAAATGAAAATATCAAATGAAAGTCAAATGAAACCAGTTTCCTTTATAACATGGAAAGAGTATGTAACAGTGCATGTCTGACAGTGCATCCTGTTAACTGGTTGTGCGGTGATGTCATACTCAAATTCTAGGCTGTTCTTTAATTTTAAATCCCATGAAACAGAGCAGTATTTAATGTCCATTGTAGAGAGTATGTCTCACATTTTCTCTGCTATTATAGCTGCTAGAGGAGGTTAAGGAAATCTTTAGGTCACGAGGGCAGCGCCAGTAAGCATCATTGTAGCATTTTGGGTTAAGTGCCTTGTGATGATATGATTACTCTGCTGTCCATGGGTTCTGAACCCACAATCTCTCAGTAACAAATCCCTAAAATGGTGAGCCATGCACGCCCCCCCACCTTATAGTTTACATTGTAATCCCAGTACTGGAGCAGAGCATTGAACACGCAGGCGCAATGTGAACGTTTTTTAAAGTTTGCCGATGATTTCCCCACTCTTCCTGCCCCATTTATAGTTAAACGCTTAAAGTATGTCAGAAATGTGGGTCGCGTTTTTTTTTTTTTGTGAGCTCAGTCAAATTGGTAAAAGGATAAGACGATATCAAATTTTAACAACTCGGCTGTGCTTTGGGTGAGCTGGAAACACAAAGTCTGTCATACTTAAAATACCATCCGTCCTCAGAGGCTGTTCCACGAGAGAACGGTGGGGAGCAAAGAAACGGGCTCTTTAGGCGAAAAAACTTGAGCATCCATATTTTACAATAGATTGCATATCAGGGAGAGTTGGGGAAGACTTGGAACAAAACGTGCAATGATGGTCTATTTGTAAAAAAAACAAAAAAAAGCATGGCTAGGTCTTCCCGTCATTGTTTTGAATTGCTGAGTGTATATTAGCATTTGCTATTAGCCATCTGTTGCTAAAGACTAGCATCGATGATCATAGTTACTTTAATCTCGTCGTGGTATTGAGGTCACGTCGTACTTGTAGCTTGCCACTTGTTGGTTCCACTTGTGCAGGCAGTGATATCCAACTTCATGTTCCGTGCATTCAGAATTTAGTCTAATCAGACACTTTATATAGGCATACAGTTGTCTTGCGCCTTTGCTGCACAGCTGTTCAACTTCAGTTGCCGTTTGCTTGATGGACAGCTTTTTTAAGGATGATTAGCAATTGTTCTGCTTTTCCTACGACAGGAGCACTGTGTCATCTAGGCAAAGAACGTGTTTCTTGACAGTCTTGATCAGCTTTATCCCCACCATCAATAGGCTTTCTGATTACAATGGGCAAGTGGATGTGAATCTCAAGCACAGAAAGATGGTTTCGATTGTAGATGAACATTTACCCATCGTAGCTGAATCCTCTCTTAGATTTTGGTGTGCAAAATGCTGTGCTCTTTATCTTATATCATGGTGCGCAGCATATATCACAATGAAACCATGGATTTGGGGGGGCATCACCTTGAAAGTTATGCCCAGAAGTCAAAATGGTAAAGGGAAAAATAGGGAAGAATAAATATTCCACACATTAGGTGGGGACAAAAAGTCTACTGAATCATAACCCAGATGTGTGAGATCACAGCGGCGTGACTCTGAGACGTCAGTCTCAGATAAACCTGTGATAGAACAGGAAGTAGATGATATTTCCTGTCATAATCCAAGGCACCCTGTGTTCACTGTGCATTGACTGTAGTGACCATTATCTCAAGGTTAAAGGTTCAACACAAAAAGGTAACCCTGAGTCTGGTGGAGCAAATTGCATTTTTTTCCGTTATTCAAAATAAACACAAGCACATGAAACACACATAAGGGTGGTATGTTGTTTGTCAGACGTAGCTATGGGAAAGGCTTAGTGTGAAAAGACCATGTGATACCGAGGTTTATTGGATCACCAAATGGTGTATTTTAAGGAATAAATCAGTGACTTTCAGGAATAACAGATAAAGTTTCCCAGTTTTCTTGGAGCTTGGGGAACAGAGGGACAGCAAATTCACACACATTACTGACGTCATACTGCAGTTTGTTTGGGTTCCTGGGTCTGATGCCAGACAGAACAAAGGAAGAGGAGCAGGTGGAACAAATCAACATGGACAACCTTTCCACTGACCTCCTCCCTGCTGTTTTACAATGAGATACTCCTGCTTTATAATATGAAAGTGAAACATACTGTATCACACAGAGTTGGTTAATAACCTGAAATGTACAGGCAAAATCTCCGGGCTTCAGGGACAGAAAGTTAGTCCTGAATGCATGTTAGTAGGCAGTGTCACAGCTGGGAGCTGAAGCACAGCCAGAGGGCAAGCCTTTCGAGGGTCTCCGCAGGCCTGAGGATGAACCTTTCAAGGGTCTCCGCAGGCCTGAGGATGAGCTTTTCCAGGGTTTCCATTGGCCTGAGGACGAGCTTTTCCAGGGTCTCCATTGGCCTGAGGACGAGCTTTTCCAGGGTCTCCCCGAGCCCAAGGGTGAGCCTTTCCAGGGTCTCCGCAGGCCTAAGGGTGAGCCTTCCGAATGTCTCCGTGGGCCCAAGGGCGAGCATTTACAGGGTCTCCACGAGCCAGAGGGCAAGCCTTTCAAGGGTCTCCCCAAGCCCAAGCCTTTCCAAGGTCTCCGTGAGTGAGCCGTTCAAGGGTCTCTGCGGGCCAGAAGTCAAGCCTTCGAGGGTTTCTGCTAGCCAGTGGACAAGCCTTTTGAGAGTCTCCATGGGCCAGAGGGCAAACCTTTTGAGGGTCTCCGCGGACCAGAGAGCGAGACTTTCGAGGGTGTTTGCAGGCTCGAGGGTGAGCATTTCAAGGGTCTCCGCAGACCCCAGTGCAAGGCTTTTGGGGGTCTCTGTGGAACCCAGGGTGAGCCTTTTGAGGGTCGCCAGGCATCATACTCCCCCACATAGGAGGCTATAGAAGGTGAAGCCTTGTGGAAGGTCCCCATCTTACATACATGTTACTCTTGGGCAAGAGAACACATTCGATTTCTAAACACTGTTAAAAGGGTTACACTCCACCGTGCATTCATTCATTTTGTTTTATTGAAAGATGGTTTGGATAGCTTTGGAAGACCCTTTACGTGCCTTTGGAATGAAAAAGCAGGTAGCATGATCAGTGTCACAGCTTGAGTTATTGTGCTGCTTAACCCTACCCTGGGGCAGGTTATAAGGGTCCCCCCATGTGGTTTAAGCACTGACCCTATCTGAAGCAACCAGTCATTACTTATGAGACAAAGATCGGATTCATTTCTGCTTCTTGTCAGAATAGTCTGGCTTATGATAAATATCCATTACCTGTACAGAATGCATGAGACATTCACAGTGGGTCTCTATGAACTGTACTGCCCTGTGTTCAGGCCCTAACTCCCACCAGCATCTCCAGATTCTCATCTAGTAAGGTTTCACCAGGTTTCTTCTGAATAGCTTAACAAATCAGGCGTCATTTGCTTCTATGGCTGGACTAATGAATGAGAGCAGATGAAGCCCATTGCACTGTGCTGTGGATAGGTCAAGATTTCGAAAAATCATGCATGTATACATGTAATGTTTAAATGATAGATATCCTCTGATTCCGGGGTGTTGAGAGAGGACCAGTTCCATTCTTCACCATTGCTGCATTCATAAATGGTGTTTATCAACATTCAAACCACACATTTGTGTGGGGCCCCTGACATGTGGGGGCTCCTTCTTGGGCACAAACAGTCACTAACACTAAATATTCATATTCAGGAACAAAATCCATCAAGTAGGATATCAAAGAAAGAAAAATCTTGTGCAAGTGAGGTTCTTGAATCCCTTTCGGAATTGCGCCCATTTTGATGATACTCTATCAGACTCTTCAGTGCCATTGAGCAGTAATTACCATCTCAGTCTAAAATAAGCTTTGAAATAACTGTTACATCTGCTTTGGAAAGTCATCTGCCTTTTTAAGGATGAAGTTCAGCACTGTGCTTTTTAGTAAAGTCAGTTTAAATTTCATGAAATGTGAAGCTACAGTCTTGCAAGCTGGACCTAGAGTCAAATCTGTATTTAGACCCACGAACAGGAAAATAATACACGATAGATTTCTGAGTGAGGGACACAGACTGTATATGTAGGCAATAGGCTGTGAAATTGGTTTATTATTGTTTTCAGCCTCTCTTAAACAAAGCTGGCTGCAAAAACGTGGTCTCCCTTCGTCAACTTATTGTGAAGCAGATATTTTATTTTCCTTTCATTTGAAACTAGCTTTGAGTAACAGTGCCTGAAGTAAAAAATCGGGGGAGAAAATCACGTTGGGTTAAAAAGCTCGCGAAGTGGAGACTCGTTTAAGGCTTATCTCGCGGGTTCTGGGCCTTGCGGCGTGTGGACGGGGCTGATAGCGATTATCTGTTAATCCCACAAGTCCGGGAGCAGCTGCTGCGGAGTTTTACCGACTGCCTGGATCGCCGATGACAGCCCCGAACGAACAGCGCAGAACGGGCGATCTGTCACTGCAAACGTGCGAAGGAGACGCACAATAGATCCGGGGGGGTCCTTTGATTGTCATGCTAGTCCTGGAGCGAGCGGTTTAATAAAAACAGCACATCACCGATAATGAGGCCGAGGCTGATTTGTTTCAGCGAGGGCTACGTTGCAGAGGACATCTTGTACTTGATGTGAATAAGTATCGTCGGTGTTTTGTTTTTGTGTCATGTCTCTTTTTTCTCCCTGTGAAATGGTAATGGCACATTTTCTGTCATATGTAATCGCGTTATGCTTTCAAGCCAATTAATAATGAGGTTGTATATAAGGTTGACACGGTGTCAAATCAGTTGACACATTAGTCAGAAGTAGTACGTAACGGGAACAGGAACAACCAAAAGAACTCCTACTGTAAATTACTTAACCGGACAAGGTCATTTTTTACAGATGGACTGCTTTACTTTCTCATTTTGAATGACACTCTTTTCCAGGTAATGTGCTGTTCCCGCTACAGAAGAAGCAGAGACCTCTAGTGCTTTCAGATACTAAGGAGTTCAGACCTGGATCCCAGTGTAGTCCATGCTTATCGAAATGCAAACAGTGAAAAACAAGGCAGCTTGTGGTTACCTCTCAAGGTCGACAGAGATGTAGAACATGCATGCATTTCCATCTACAAATATCTTTCATTTACCCTTGCGCAACTGTTTTTTTTATTACTTATTTTATTATTATTATTTATTTATTTATTTTTTTACCAAACTCATTATGTGTGCTTTGCATCATGGGATACGACCGACCACATACATCAGAGCATGGATTAAAAGGCAGACATCAATGCACCGGGATTAAAGGTGTCAAAGAGTTTTATGAAGTGTTCCTATCCGCTGTGGTTGTTGACATAATTATCATGCGAGTCAAAGGCTTCCCTGGGTGATGTGGGAAATGCTTTTTGATTGTCCTTTAATCATTTGACTATTGACCCCACTACCTTTTACCATTTATGAAAAGTTAATCATTATTATTAACATTATTCACTTCGGAACTGTACAGAAAATGCTTTGGCAGTAATAAGCCATTTTTTTTGCTGAAATAAGATATTCATTTTAATGGAATCGTGCAGTAATGTTTAGTCAGTGGGGAATGTCATACATATTTATACACTGTTTGAAAGTCGAGCAAAAAGGTTAAATATAAAACCGTGCAGTTTAAAAGGTAACAGTAATGCCGTATTTGTTTTTCTTCCCCACAGACATTATTAGGACTCGGGCGTTCTTTGTGAACAGGAGGATTGCCGCCGTCTTTATTTCCGCTGATCTATTCCCGCTGATCGCTGCGCTGCGTCGTCGCTTTAAAGACGCTTCACAGGCGGCTCTTACGGCGGCGCCGAGCGCTTTTACCTTTGAGAGCCGCCGTCAGCGGGGCGTGTTCGGATGACGGTGCGACTGTCCCTCAACATGCTAATATTTTGCATAAGTAACGTCAAATCATCGCCGTTCCGTGTTTATAACCAACAAATTTATAACCTCATCTGTTCATAATGACACTTTATGTATTTTTTTTGTGAAATAAAAGTGAAGTTACACGCTTCGCAGGCAGCACTACTCAGCTGATACAACCCGCAACTTTACTGTCGTTTTTCCCGTGTTGGAAGAAAATGATTAAAATGACTTTCCCTGATTTAAAAGACGCTTTAATTATGCGTATGAGGATTAATAAGCGTATCGTCTCAATAAAAAGTGAAGCATCCGATTGCCAAAATGTCTTTTTAAATCACCGAGCTGTACAATCTGATCCTTTCTACCATTTTAAGCAAATTATTTCATACGTTTAGAAACAGTTTAGAAAACTTTCGTTGCAGGGTCACAGAAAGGCTTTCTTATTGAAACAACACATTAATACATTAGTACAGTGTGATAGGTTATAGTATCGGTTATTATTACCAACGTCACCTAATTACAAAAGAACATCATTTGATTGAGAAACGTTGACTCAGTGTTGTAATACTGGAGTCAGATCTGATAGGATAGAAATCTTCAGAAACGTTCCTGCTGTACAGTGGAACAAGAATGTCCCCAGTTAAAGGGCTGTTTCAAGGATATCCGGGCAATGGACAGTCAGACTAGCACTGAACGAAATGGACTTATTTTTTTTGCATTGAATTACCCTTTAAGGATCAGTTTATCATTGTGAGCCAGTAAGACAATTTAGCAGTGAAAGGGAAAACCTAGCAGTACCTTGATGAAATCTATACCTCAGCTTCAAATCGAAAATAAAACATTCAGGAGCGGCCAGTCATCGGCTGAAAGCGAGAGGAAGCTGTTTGGGGGTGGGGGCTGCTCTATGTCCACTGGCCAGTGTCCCAGCCCACAATGCAGCATTAGATTATTAATAATCATGTTGTCCCTATGCCAGGATGTAATCTATTAGCGGACAGCAGGTGGCATAGTGATTAAAGAATGGGGCTTGTGGTAAAGGAGGTCACATTTTCAAATACGTGGAGCGAGAGTTGCTTTTAGCCCTGTGATATGCTGAGCTTAAATAGCTTCAGTTGGCTTCTGTCTCTATAAATGCATTTTGTTTTTTGTTCAATCCGGTTACACAGAGAAATAATTCAATAACACGATGCTGGATGACAAAGTAAAAGTTTCTTCTATGTAGGAGCCAAGAAGTCTCTGTCTGTCGGTGGACTTGGGGGTTGTGTTTTTGGTCAGGCCCTCTTGCGACCTGTAGCACTTTGGGCCGTTTATGGGCTGCTTTCTTCCGGCAAACTCCTAAGTTTCTCCTGATGCCTTGTTGTAGAATATGGTCAAGATGACTTTCCTTCTGTGTCTTCTGTGACATTAACCAACCTATGGCTGTACTGGGTATCTTCACCAAATCCAGCCTATTGTGGTGCCATCAACAGTAACACTGTTTACAGCACAGCACCTCGTTTACAGATTTTACATGTAGCTGCTCAGCTGACATTGACCATTTCTGCTCAGCTAAACCATTATCATTTTACTGACCATGTCAGTTGACAAATAAATCTTTCCTTAAAAAAGGGTGTGGCCTGAAGCAGGGCCTGTTCTGGAACCCAGCACAGCAGCCCGCAAGTCCCAGGTCCATGTGTGTGTAAGATTGTCCTTCCCAAAGCTCATGTTGATTTAACACTGAGGGAAATGTCAGCTGTTTATAGGAGCACCTCATACAGTAGAGCATGTTGTCATGTCTCATGCAGTTTTGGCAGTGTTCAGTTACTAAATTAACTTTATGTGTGGGAGAACGGTATTTAGAAGGCAATATTTTCAGAAATCACACATTGTTTTTCTTATTATTAAGCAGCAATGTAGGAACTTTGCTGAACGGTGTCTATCATTTGACCTGCAGTAGTATTAATGATGAATAAGATGTACTGGGCAGCATTTTATGGATCAGAATTCCTCTCCTCTCAGTGTCCCCCTCCACGTCGTAACCCTGGGGCTGATGTTTGTCATCTGATGGTTGCTCGGTCTGGAACCATGTAAGGAATGGCCCTAGAGACAGAGTAACCATCTGATCTGTGCTTGGCCCTGTCCGTTTCTTTTTCTTTCTTTTTTTTAGATGATGAGCCAATGGCACTGTAGTGGGCGGGACCAAGCTGTGTGTGACTGTATCAGATCTGATGACTCATATTCGTCGATGTCTGGCAGGGCCTGAATGGTACGGAGGGAGAGACATAACAAGCTGTCATTGTGGCTGTTAAATCGAAGTGCCCATTAAGAAACCCTGTGAAATAAATGGTGCTTTTGTCCAGGGTGCCCTTATGCAACTGTCTTCATTTTTTTCTGGAAAACAAAAAGATTAATTCAGCGCAGCATATGCTGTTGCCCTGTACCGTCTGTTTATCTTAATATAAGCTTGACTTTTTATTTTTAAGTTACTATGATTCACAGAAATCCGCAAATGTTATTTACTTCCCTTTTCATGAGGCACTCTTCAGCACTCAGTGTATAGATTTATCACCCAATTATGATGCTAAAGGACTCCAGTGTGGGATGAGCAGCGACTTCTTCCCACTGTCCAAAGACATGGATTTCGATAGATGGAGGGTGTGGCCTCTGTGCTTCCTGTGATTGGCTCTCAGTGATTGATGGAGGGATGGATGGATGCACCATCAGGTATCCTTTTTCCTATACTAATGAAAGAACTAGTCACTATTACTGCAGTGTCCTTATCAAACCATATGATCAGATCATATTACAAATGTATAAAATAGCTGTACATCTGTGAACTTCCATTCTTATTCACTATGCGTGTTTGTCATGTGAGATATGGCCAAAAAGGTCATATACGTGCTTGAAGTTACAAAATTAACAAATGGAACAAATTGATGGTTCATGGTTAAGCCAGGTGCTACTGTTTTACCTTGATTTGAATATGTTAATGATCTTTTTAATTAGATGAGCTAATTAGAAAAATTTAAGTTTAATTAACTATAGACTACACCGACTGGCTTAAAGTATAATATCATGGTACTTAAAGCTACTGTCAGGGATGCCTTTAGTGATTTTGGGCCGCATGAACATATATAATATTGGGTCCCCAACCCAGTTATATTCCCCCCCCCCCGTTACAGTTTGTTCTTACTATCAAACTCAGTAAACCTAGGAAAGACTGGGGCAGCATCAGTTTTAATGGCCTTACCGATTGTTGGGAGATTTTATCCCGATCGACTTTGAGCTGCTGGTGTTAGTGGTACAGAAAGGGCAAGGGTATTCATAACAGGACTGAAGACATGTGAGGATCAAGTAAGGACAGAGTACACATGCAGGTAAGTGAGGGGAACATAATCCGGCACAATATAGTTTGCAAACACTAAAGGACATGAGGATATTTACAATTCAGGATGCAAATTAGCCATGTACTGATACAGGAACCGGCTCACTGGCGTCACAATACTTAGACTTTTTTGACTTGAAGGTGGTGCTTAAAATTAACGGACGATTTCCTGACAATGATTTAGTTCATCCTTTCATCCATCCATCTATCTGTCCATTTTCCATGGCTCCTTATCCCAGAATGCACAAGGCACAAGGCTGGGAATGCCCTGAACTGGATGCCGGTTTAGTAAAGTTCGCTT
Source organism: Mormyrops attenuatus (assembly GCA_026777985.1). Classification (NCBI taxonomy): domain Eukaryota; kingdom Metazoa; phylum Chordata; class Actinopteri; order Osteoglossiformes; family Mormyridae; genus Mormyrops; species Mormyrops attenuatus. Next base: position 15,696,362 of record JAODKC010000043.1, read on the forward strand.
GACCTTTAATTTATTTGGCAAAAACAGCTCAGTGTGACTTACAGGTCTTTGCGTTCGACAACAGAAACAACCAACACCTAATCAATGAGTTACATGCCATATTCAGAAATGACTAGAGAATATGTATGATGTTTTAAAAGGACATTAATTATGATCCTTGTAACATAGTTAAAATATGCACATTTTTATACAGAAGTCCAGTTAATAAGGCAATTAAAATACAAAAGTTATGTATTTAAATG
>JAODKC010000043.1:15696634-15721573 GCA_026777985.1 Mormyrops attenuatus
GGTGGGGGTGGGATGGCTGAGAATTAAAGTCAAAGTAACAATGAGCAAGTCACTAAATACGGATCAGGGAGAAGCTTCTAGAAAGAGGTCGACATGCGGCTGGGAGTTCAGCAGGGCAGGACTGAAAGTGAACAAGCTAGTTAACCTGTGAAAAAGTGCAGGAAATGTGAATTAAAGCTGTTACATTCGCAAAATAAAATCCAGAGTCTACATGAGCTTCCCACTTTCCGCCAAGTTAGACCACCATGGCTGCACAGTAAGCTAAAATGAACTAAATTAAACTAAATTACGGATCTGTGATTACTAATTACTGTCTAAATGTGATGGTGATATTTGCAAAACGTGCCAGAAGGTGACGGAACCAGGCATTTTCTTGAAGAGATCAGACTGGGGTTCATTGGTGGACCAGTGGGCTGTGTGTGGAGTCGTTATCTTCCTGGAGAGGGTAACACTGACCAGGCCAGTGCAATGTGAACCATGGGCTCTGTGCTATCATCTCTGGCAGGGAACCCATCGGAGCTGTTCCAAAATGTTCCCACTGTTCGGTGTTTTCTCACTTGAAGTATGATTTAGTGGTTTATCAGCATCATCTGTATGTCACTTTGGACAAAAGCATCAGGCAGATACATTTATGTAAATGTACGCTATAATGTGAAATATAGAAGATTCTGCATAAAACAACAATAATGTATATAACCCATAAAAACATTATGAATTTACAAAAAATACTTTATCTTTAACAGAAAATAAGTAGCTTAATATTTGTGTAAACTTGAAGTTTAAGATCATCTTCCTGTTCCTTATCTAGCGCATTGTTGCTTTGAAGGACAATAATAATATTAAGCGGATAGCCAGCCAGTCAGGGTTGTTGGACTTACTGTTTTTTCCCCACAGCAGTGAATTAAATCGTTTCATCATGCCCTGTTGCTGTGGTTTGTATGGCTTCTCATTTTAGTTCAGTACTCTGCCTAATGGTGTGAGAGCAGCCCTCTTCCAGGAAACGCAAAATGTTGTAATACCTCTTTCTACATGCTAATGTATGTTAAGCGGATTCTTAGTTCCTTGACCAACCGGTTATTAATAACTGTGGCTGAACTGAAGGATCTAATCCAGCACTGGACCACGAGGCTGGTAAATTTCCGAATATACCGGAATGGGACACTCTAGGTGGTCTGACTATGCATGAGAAGCAGTGATAGAGGGGAGAATGGCCGAAGACACCCCCGAATGCTCAATAATCCCATTCCCTGCAACATGCTGGGCATCCATCACTAGTCACACTGGTGCTCTGGTGTTCTGGACTGATTCCCGCTTTGAGTTATGTGCCGTTGAGGCCTTTCTGTGTCTTAAACTGAAAGTCAAGTCAGGCAGACTATATACTGTCTGTAAGCAGGTGTACAGGGACACAAGATGGTGTTCCTTCAGCTTTTTTCAGGTTTTGTTTTTATTATTATTATTATCATCATCATCATTAACATCTTCATCTAGTGGACTTTATTGTCATATTAAGCCCTTAATATAAACTAGAGGATCGATGAAATAAGTGACCGACCCCAGTGGGTTGGGCTTTATTACTGTATGTGGTAATAAAAAAATAATTCTTTAAATTGATTTAATTTACATAACTTCTGTGTGTAAGTAGGACTGTTTATGCATTAAAACCTAGATTATTGGCTTGCATACTATGGATTCCTACAGAATTCAACACAGTTTATCGATTTCTCTGTTCAAAAACACCTACTGAACCTGGTAATTAGCCGATTAAGATATGTTTGAGCAGGGGAATCTGCAAACTATGTTGGATTCTGGACTGGACTGGAAATGTGGCAACTCTGGTCTAGGACGCACAGAGCCGAAACAGAGAAGGCTATGAAGTGAAATCCAAAATATGCAATAATCTAAGTTTTAATGTATAATGAAATACTGCATTGGCTTTCACTGTACAAATCCCGACAAAATGATGCATCACTGTAATGAGCAAAGACTGCATCCTGCTGTTATTGTGAGAAAGGCAGTTCTTGTGTCATGTTGATGTAAATTTAATGGCCAAGTATTTTACTAAATGTACAGGTTAGCTCTTGTTATCGCTTGATGATTTGAATATTCTTTTGCCTCGCGCAACTGTTTTCATTTCAGGCTTATGCAAATCTGCAGTGCCCTGTAACCAGGCAAACGGTAGAAAAGAAGCACCCGGAAGCATACCAGCCTAACGTTTTCATCAAGAGGGTTACATGAGGGCCAGGTCCAGCAGATACCCAGTGGTCCCAGTGACAGCGTTTTCTTTGCCTTTACATTGGGATACTTCACACCTTCTGGCCGTAGTCAGGAATGCAGTGAAGGTTGCTGGTTTGATTTCTGAAGTGTGTCCTGAAGTCTCAGTAATTTTCAGCTGCCCGTTAAGGATAATTAAACCTGTAGGATGAACGGGGCCTTCTGGTTTGATTTGGGAGGGCAGGAGTGTGGGAAACGGGCCTTTATCTGTAAAGTTACATCCCTGAGGTGTTTCTGTACTGTTATAATTATTTTGTGATTTCAGTGAATCTAGGTTCAGTGAATCTCTCATAGTGACAAAACCTTTGTTATTTGTCATTTTAAAGGTGCACAGTGCTGTTGTTGTTGTATGTTTATAAATGTATCACCTCTAGGGAGCCTAGCTGCTTTCTGTGGCTGTCCTGTCACATGTCTGGCCCATCCCCAGCAAACCATGCGTCACTCTAAATGCTAATAAAGCTGATTTTACACAAATGTCTTGAGTAGCTACAGAGTATTGATTGATTTGAAGAAGATTTTAGTCCACAACCCCACCAAAGATATGCAGATCTGGAGCATGAGCAAAGGAGGGAGTTTTACAATAGTACCTGATTGCTTAACACAGCGGATACTTAACACAGTGACAGGCTAAATGTTATATGGAAAAAGTTAACCAGGACATGTCAGTATATTGTGGTGCTTGGCAGACCCAAGCATCGCAATGGCAGAAACAAATGAGGTGTGACGGTTCCAAGCAAGGCAGCTGTTTTATTGTATCCCTTAAAAGGACTAACACAGACACCGATCACTACACTGACATGCATAACAGGGAAACACAGGGAGGTATGATACGGGACAGTAAGGCACACACGGTGGGTAAACTGCTTCCTGCAAAGGTCGACCATTCTGGCAACCACCATCAGTCCTCACCTCAACTGCAGAACAAGTCCCGAAGGTCTAGTGGCAGCCTCCAGTGTGCCGTCTCTGATGAGGAGAGCCGTTTGCTCGCGAGCACTGGTGAGGTTGAGGAGACTGGGAAGCTGGTGGATGCTGAGCTGCTGATAGGCGCTGGCATTGCAGGTCCACAGGAGCACCGACCTTTCGCCTTATGTGGCTTGGTGGGAACCTGCTGCCCCCTGCTTCCCAAATTGGGTGGCCTTGCACAGCCATTCTAAGTCACGCTGATACTGGTAGCGCTTCTCCTCCATCTCGCAGTCCTCCCTGGCCAGCTGGGCTTCCAGAGTGAGGCAGGCTCCCTCGCAGTCGAGCACCACAGTGACACTTTCACTGATTTGGCCTGCTTCCTCTGGTTGTCTTGCTCTTGCTCCCAGCTGGCTGCTCCAACTCTTGGTCCTGCTGATCCCACTCACACTGCTTGTCCAGCTCACAGCACTCCTGAGCCAGCCGGGCCTCCCAGCTGGGGCACACCTCCTCACCCAGTGCCCAGTGGCCCATCTTTCTGCAGCATCAGCAGACGAGCTTCCTGTCATGAAGCCTGTGGTCGCAAGCGAGCAATCTTCACTGCAAAACTTCTCTTTGCCGTTCCACAGCCGCCAGCAGGTCTGCCAGGGTGCAGCAGACTTGCAGAATGATGTTATGGAGAACCCACTTTAGCAGCGCCAGTGGGCCTGCTTTTGGTATCCTACTTCTGACACCAGTGTGGTGATTGGCAGACCCAGACCTCGCGGTAACAGTGATGAGACTAGGCAAGGCGGTTCCAAACAAGATGGTTCTTCTATTGTAGCCCTTAAAAGGACTAACACAGACATCAATCACTACACTGATACACATAGGGAAATGGAGGGAGGTCTGAGGTCGGACAGTAAGGCACGCACATGGTGGGTAGTTATGCAGTGACTAGAGACATGCGAGGACTGGACAGAATTCACACATGACACAGGCAAGGGCACACATTACAAACGGAAACAAGTATTTACAATAACACATACATAGATAGGGGCTACAAAGGTCATGAGAATGCCCGGATATGCTAGTAGGCTCTGCAGTGTGGAGCCATCCCACCGGCGCTACGATATTATTGTGGGAGGAAAAAAACTTGATTTGGTTTTTTGTACTGTCGATGCTTGTTTTTCATGGTAACATTTCAATACTTACCTGATATTTGATTACCGTTGCTACTATTCCGTATTTTATGATGTACTATAATGTATAGTTCGTGCCCCCCCCCCCCAAAAAAAAAGAAACAAAATATAATAGTCCTAATGACTCATAATGCTTTACTTAACTGGGGCTCATCATGAAAGCATCACCTACATCAAAAAACATTATTTGTTATATTATTATTGGTTATTGATGGTGGTGGGCACAGCTAACTGAAAAGTTAGCTTCATTAACCGCTGATCCACAAGCGTCAAAATTTAATTCAATAACGCTAAACCAATAAACCAGAAAAAATAGTGGAAGCTAATGATAACCACTAACTTTTATTACATGAATTTAACTTTATTTTGGTTTTTTGGCTCTGAGACCCTTAAAAACATACCAAGAGAACTAAAATTTTAACCTGCTTAACACTGAAGTCCCATCTGTTGGACTAGAGTGAACACCAGGGGATATTTAGGACTTAAATTGGGTTTCCAGAATAAATCTGCGCAGAAATTTACTTTCTATTTGCAAGATGGAAGCATTTTTGTTGGAGAAGTCTAGATAAGTCTATATAAGTTGGTTGAAATATGTAATGAAAAGAGGACATTAAAGTAGTTAATGATGAAGGTATGGCTGTGGAAATATCCAATGAGAAATGGCTTTGTTGTCCAAGTACACCAAAAAGCATGTGGTGTCCTGCCTGCTCAATTTGTTCCTGCTCAACGTATATATATCATCTTTGACAGTCAGACCATTATGGGTAACACGTTAAAGAAAAGCCAACACAGATGTGCAGATCAATGTCAGATTTCAGCAAATTGGTTATAAATACACTCTCAATGGTCATCGTTGGGGAGTAATCACTGTCTTCCAATATGCCCGGGCATCAGCCTCGAATGTGCAGTGATTGACAAACACAGGGAATCTGGGATTTCTGAAAGTGACTTTCTGAAAGGACATGGTCCAGTCAAAAATATTCATAAATGGTCACACTGTGCATAAGGACAAGACAACTAATATCTGTTTTCTGGGGAAACGGTTCAAGAAACCAAGAGTTTGTACATTTGAACAGATGAAGAGCAGGAGGTTGTGTCTGGCGCCGTGGTTTGGATGAATTGGGCCAAAGGAATCCTCAGTCCTGTCATCTACAGTAGAGGATTCTGGGAGTTTTATAAATGGGTGTGGTCTCTGTTATGAAGCAGAGGCACAACCTAACTTTAAGGCCCATCCAGCCCAACCAGGACTGTACTATACATCAGGTCTTCTTGGTCAGTGTGGGGTCCAAACTGGGTGTGTGAAAGACCAGGTTTAACCAATCGGATTGCAGCATGCGGCTGGTGTGGAAAGGGGGATCGTGGTACAACCTGTCCCAGAGAGTGGATCCTTTCACTGGCTGGATTGAATGTATGAGTGCGCCATAATATTCTATGCAATTTTTGTGGAGGTTTAGAGGTACTGAATACTTTATTATTATAATTTTATATAGATAATATTGGAGAAGGAGATTACCTTCATATATAATTTTTTTTTCAGTTAGACCTTTATTTCAAGATTGAAGATTCATGACGTTTTATTGGCCCAGTACAAGGAAGAACTAACAGCACATATAGAAGCTGGTCATGAATCACCGGAAGGTCTGGGTCTGCTGTATGTGCATGAAATGAGTCACTGCCTTTCGTGGGTCTTTTTAAGATGGTGTCTCATTCTTCTGTGATTTTGCTGTTACAGGAAACTGAACTTTTGGATATTGCATATATCAAGGATGCAAGAACAGGGAAGTGGAGTCGGACGCCAAAGGTATGACTATTCCTCCTTCGCTGGCTGCGGACCCAGGTTCGACTTTTGCATATGAACTATTGCAAGTGTGGGTGTGATAGACGCAGAGGTCATTTCATTGCAAATCTCATTTTTGTGGCAAAGACCGTAAAGCAATCTGTCAAACAGGCATTCAGCTTACAGAGGTTTGTGAGGTATATCCCACCCCTGGGGTCTATTTTGTGATGAATCTGTGTCACAAATCAGCTAACAGTCAAACCTGAATGTCTGTAAACGGCTTGAAGGAGTACATCACTCACATTAAACTCACACCAGTATTTTCCATTATAATTAACTGTCAGCAAATTCCCCTCCCCATAGAAATTATTACAGCCATTGGTGGGTAAACAGAAATGGGATTTGATGTAAGAAATCTGATTTGAAGATCCTGGTAGGCCTGCTTTTACGTCTGGCAGCTGCTTACCTTCTCCTTAACAGGCTGCTTCATCATATTGCATGGGGCAGTTAGGCTTCAGAACAGGGCTGTGTTTGTTTTGGTCCGATGTGCCTGTTTTCAGCTTACAGCTAAACCTCAAGGGTTCCCTTCCCCTGCTTTCAATACCCAATTCTGCATAAAAGGGGTGTTTAACAACCAGGGGTGGATTAGGCCCCTCAAGCCCCAAGAGGGCCACTTGAGCTATTTTTTGAGTCAAAAGAGACATGAGAGAATGAAAAATGTGACGTCAGAAATCCGTCAGAAAAGTTTTTTTTTATGGTAAAGCTTGCCACTGTGGGGGCTTGGTGTCCTGGCAGATAGATTGGCCAGATTCAATAAGTTTCATAAGTTTAAGCATTCCATTGTTCCTGCGGCAGGGGTCCCTGATTTTCTGGGGGCCCTAGCTTGTAGCCTAGGATAGCCTATGCATTAATCCATCCCTGTTAGCGCCGATGGTGGCTAACATGCTAGTCGCCGAACTGCAAAATGCACACACAGTGGGAGATTTACACTCACTAAATACACGCGAGGATCGGACCAGGTACACACAAGAGACAGGCAAGAAAATGCGCGACAATAGGGAAATGCAACCATTAACATTAACAACAACAAGAACAATACAACAAGGGCTATATATAATTGCACGTGGGGCATGCTGGGACATGTGCCCCGCCAGTGCTACAATATTGAATATGAAGCTATATGTGGTATCATTTGAATATGGTTTGGAAGATGCTGTTTTGTTTGCATACATGGATTTAGATTTTAGATACTGTAAGAAAAACTTTCAAGATAATCCATTTTCTGCTGTCACTTATGTTAGATTATTATTTATAACCGTAGTTTGGTTAAAGCCTTGTATTTGTAATGTACTGTGGTGGCTGTCTATATCATTTCAGAATTTTTGAGATTCCTCCATATTCTTCACATCCTTGCTGAGTCCCCATCTTTGGTGGCTGCCTTTTCATTTGCCTGATGAGAAAGCAGGTTCCTCACCAGTGACGGCACAGTGCCGTTAGTGTAATAGCAGGGAGCGCTTTTAGCCTTCTATCTTGGCAACTATGAGGAGTCCAAGTTCAATCCTCTTAAAGGGAGCACAGTTCAGCACATAGGATAAGTATGCCTAAACACTGTCTGTGAGTACCATAGTCACAGTAATCCATTATCTTTGTGGCATTTCGTCTGCTCTGTGATTACTACTGCTTAGGAATGACATTTTCTGAAGTCCTCTAATTTAAGAAAAAAATCTGCAATAAATTGAATTGTTCAACCATATTCCAATAAATGATGGCATTTTGAAGGATAAAAGCCTGCTAATGAAAGGCTGATCACTCGCACTGATATGTATACAGGATATTGCAGAGCATTAGAGCTTGTGGGGCACGTATTGTCTTTCCTGCAGAGTCGCATTTGCACAATTCAGTCATTCTTCATTGCTCCCCATAACCATGACAGGAGTCGTCAGCAAATGAAGCTAATTTTGTTGTCTTAAGTAAAATTGCATTAAACAAGCAAGCAAGCATATTGATGTTTAGTCTGGTGTGTGGCTGGTGCTAGCTGGTTTAATGCTATAGGTAGCGTATTTCAGCACGATCCCCTGAACTCACTGCATAGTGATCCATAGGAGATTGTATTAAAAAAGAAAAACCCCCCCTGGCAAGTAAATATGATGGTATAAACATGTTGTTTTATTGTCGCACATGATGATTGACAGAACACAGTTCCCTCTTCACTCACACAAATCATGCACATGCCATATAAGCTGGGAAACTTTTTCCAGATGAAATAACTAAGATGAAGTACTTCCAGATGAAATAACTGAGATTTTTTTGGAAATTAAAAAAGTCGATCTCCTTTCTAGGTGCCCATAATGTGATTCTTATGGACGTGTGTGAAACTGTCTCATAGTGAACAGAAAAAAGCACACACTGGACAATGGGATGTCTGCACATGAACAGTGGCAGGACGACTGAGGAAAGGGACTAGAATGCTATTAAAACATGATCCTACTTTAACAGCGCCACGAGTTTGAAAGCTGGGTGATATTGTGATTTCTTTAACCATCATCCAACCTCTTTGTTTGCTTAAAAACATCGTATTTGGTGAACTCCCTACATATTTCTCCTTCATGACAGGAGAAACAGCTGGGTGGGTCACAAATCCGTGGCCCGATGTCTGTCACACTGTTTTTGAGCATCCAGGCTGCGCAAGATCTCCATGACCATTACCTTAAGCTGAGCGTGTGCTACTTCTCCTTCTGCTCACTGCTACCTCAGGATATAAAGAAGGTCCTTGTGATTTCTGCACCGAACAGAACAGGAACAGGTCTTCGCCGGTTCGCTTGCTTTAGTGTGGTGGGCCCGAAAAACTCACCCTCTCTATGAGGATTTTTCAGGCACAAACTGGAACCTTTGCCAAAACCATTAACACTAGAATTTCATCAGTCAGCATACACGATTGCCACTTTCACATACGTGTTTTGAAAGGATTCTATGTCTCTTCCTGTTTGTAATCGACCTTTTCATTAGACACAAAGGGGCCAGATCGAGTGCCAGAAAGCTGTCTTTGAGTGCTGCCATCCCACCCCCTTTGTTTTCCTGTCACCGCGTCACCATTTGAACAACAAACGCCTGCCGGATTCAAAAGGGATCCTGTAGTTAAGGTCGATTGCAAGTGCTAATGTGCGTGTTATGTCCTTAAAAGGACGTTGCCTTTGCGGGCTGTACACACCGGGAATGGGCCACTTTCTGCTTTTATGGTCCTGTCTCAGCTTTGCAGCTATGTTTGTTTTTTAAAGCTTAAGTAAACAAATTAGCGGGCAGTCATATGGTCAAATTTGGCTGCTGAAAGTATTTATACTGACAAGCCGAATAAGGCTGGTTCCCTCTTACTGCCCTATGATTTTTTCTTTGATCTTGAACATTTAAGCATCTCTGAAGTGAAGGAAACAACTGATGAGATACATTAAATGATGGGTATTTACAGTAGCAGTAGAGTGAGCAGACAACAGACGGCAGACTTATACTGTCAAGCAGTGTCTCCTGGAGTTAAGATTTCAGTCCGTATAGGAGGATGCAGACTGACAGGGTCCAGCATGATTGATGTCCTGATTTGTGGGGTGTCTCTTGTGGCCTGGAACTGACCTTCTGGATTCAGTTTTGGGTCAGTGTTGGAAGGTGAGGATGAGGAAGGAAAATGCACATCCAAGGTGGCAGAAAGCCAGCTCCGCTACAGAAGAATGGCTGACAAGCAATTTTTTTCAAGATATCAAATGATGGCAAGGTGCCCGCATTACCTGCCTGACTTACAGATAACGCTGTAAAGCCTTGTGTAAATTCAGTTCAGTGCCACTGAGAAATGAAATAAACCTTTATTTTGTCTTTGCACAAGAATATTGAAATGTGGTAGAAGTCACTAATCCCAGCTCGCTCTCCCTTTTAAGACACATGCACAGTTATAGAGGTGAGAGTGAAACTTGGGGACGGAGTACAGAGTTGTTCATTTATCCAGCGCCCCTGGTTTCGTGGGGTTAAGGGCCTTGCTGAAGGGCCCAACAACAACGTGGTCACTCTGGCAAGCTTAGGATTTGTACTGGCAACCTTCCATTTACAGGGAGAGATGCCTACTCGCAGTGTACACCAGGCATCACAGCCCTATGCATCTAATAAAGCTGTTTGCATGTCAATGCCACAACCAGCAAAGATTCTCATACTCTCATACTGCCACTCCCATCATGGAAACACTTTGTCACTCCTCATGTCACCACAGATCCAAAAAAAACATATTGGCAGCTGTTCATTAATGTGAGGGTGGTGACTGATGATTGATTTGACGATTCTGTTACAGTCAGGTGGTACGTTAAGTGAACAGCACTGTCGCCTTTTGCACCCAGGGTTCGAATCCCACCTGTACTCTGTGTATTTGGAGGTCCTTAGATTGTGAGGGTCTCCTTCCACAGTCCAAGGACGTGCAACTGGCTAATTGATGGCCCATAGCAGGGATGTTGTTATGGCTGTTTTAGCCCCCCCCCACCCCTATATAAATGTACACTAATTAGCTTTAATTGTGTATTCTCATTCATTATTAAAATTAAATTAAAATCCGACCCCCCTACTAAATCTCTGGCGACACGTCTAGCACAGTATATGTGCCAAGAAGATGTGGCATCTGATCCCGGGTGTACCCCAGCCATGTGCCCTGTCCTGCCTGGGATAGGCTCCAGGCACCCATGTGACCCTGACTTGGATAAGTGGTTATAAATGAAATATATTATGAATTTCCATGAAATATCAGTAGATCGTAGTCATGACGCAGACTTATTTTTTAATTAATGTTTATGCACTGTTGGTTATAGTGCATATATATTGCAGGGTTGCCAGTTCTCACATATATGGTGTGATATGCTTCCAGACTCTCACGCTCACGCAAGAAATTTTACAGCGAATGTATATCATTCCATTATAAACCTATGTTAGCTACATCAAAAGCACTGGGGCAGTTTGAAAACCCTGCAGAGTATATACAAGGTAATAAAACTGTTACATACATGTATATGGGTGTGCATGCGTGTCCAGATTTGTCTCGAACTGAAAATCTCACTCCAGCCAGCTGACCAAAGTTGGCAACCCTGATATAGTAATAAATATATCATTATAGCCAATCTGGTTGTTACTGAGTGATTAAGAATGCACTTGCAGTGAATTAGTAGGTAAATGTATATAACTTTGTTCAGGTACAAAAGTGGTTTTGTTCTGAGCAGTTAAATATACATTACAGTGGTAAATGGTGTGTTTAGACAATGTTACACCAGGCCACCAATAACTCAAAAGTGTGAATTGTCTTTATGGTCAAAACACAGGGGGCACTTTTTAACTGTCACAATATGACTCCGAGTGTGGTAGCAGAATCTGCAAGTGTGCACATACAGTATCTGTCTGTAACAGACAGGAGAGTAACTTCGACTTCTCGGAGACGTTCACCAGGGAATTTATAAGGGAATTCTCTCGTACCGCCCTTGCTCAGGAAGACCCGCAGGGCGGCAACTGTAGATTTTTTATCAGCAGAGTGGATGGGCAAAGGCGTCTTCCTGCAAACGCTATGCATGGGCTTCGGCTCTGATCTACAATCACTGTTATGACAGTCACTCTGCGCGCGGAAGCAGCAGCGCATGTTTGTTGAGCAGCGTCGCCCACCCAACCCTCCCCCGCAAGCGGCACAACTCCAGCGCGTTCCCAGCTGCTGTGCGGAAACAGATGATCGTCGCACCCGCGTCTCCCCCGATCCATGATCTGCGCCGTCTGTCAAAACGCCGGGACTGCATGGCGTCGCTGAGATTCCGACGCAGGTCACGTGACCGCCGGCGCGCTCGAGGGTTTCGGTCCGCGCGGTGACGGTTAATGTAGTCGTCGTTCATAAGCGCGTTCTTCATTCTTCATTTTTTATTATTAACAAAAAGAACGAAAACAACATAGTATCTTAGTGTAGGTAAGTGAAAACGGTTATGACAGGGAGGCAGGCGGATACAAAACGGTAGGTGGCGGTGAAGTAGACGAAACACTTGAAAACGACGAAGATTGAAAATCTCAAAAAGAGCGCAACAACATTGATATGTACTTTACAAGCTGTGCGGCTCTTTATACGTCAGAGAAAAATAAAACAGCCTTTCATTTTGCATCATTAAGCTTCTGCAGATCTGGACTTAAACTTTGGTCTGTCATAGACCCTTATTTGACTAATTAATTTTCAATGTTGTAATGACCAGGAAAGTATTACATGTACTTTTTTATGGAACCAAGTATGTTCTTTCTATGCATGAATATGTTTAATGTTTTAGGTTTTCAGGTGTGTGCGTGTGATTGTGTCTATCCATACATAAGTGTACGCGTTTGTGTGCACACGTATAGACAAGTTTTGCCTTTGCCTGGCCACTTTTGGATATATTTCTAATCACTGAGGTGACACTGTAAGGACAAATTGGTGAGCCAGTGAAAAGGGGGGGGGGGGGGGTTGTTCTGAGCCCAACTGCACCGTGCCATTGTTGCGAGAGGGTAGGCTGGCTGGCATAGGATCTCCTGGCAGATGGAGGTTGTGTGCTAAGACAGCAGGAGCAGGACATTTATGCACAGCATCGACAAGGAGAGCATCTGACTTCAGAGCAGACTGCTGAGCTAAGCAAAGGCGTGCGGCAAACGGGGGGTCCTCAGGAACGGCCCTGCCACATGCCTCTCTCTCCTGGATTGTTTTTCAAGTACAGTTTTTAAATCTTCCAAATGTTTGCCACATTGGCAATATGAAGTCTGGATGCAATCCATTTATGGGAAAAAATGTCAATTTTCAGTAATGCTTGAAAAATAGTTCTGCATTACAGATGGGTTATAGTTGAATAAAATTCTGAGTGACCCCTGAGCCCTAACTCATGCTGACATTAATGGCCATATATATCAGCCTATTGATAAAATGGAGCTGACCTCTTGTTCATCTGAATGATGGCAGAAGACAGATTTTATCGGTTTGGGACACCCTCCACACTTCTGTTTGTCAGCTATGGGTCCCCTGGCTGTTAAAGTGAATTTGGCAGTTAAACGCAACCAAATTTAACAATTTTAAAGGGACTCTGTATTTTATAGTGAATGCCATTGTCCTGTAATGGTTCATATTTTACTCACAAACATCAGGGTGGAGTCTGACTTCTGTTTCAAGCCTTTTCTAGAGTATGTTTGTGTTTTTCTTTTCCTGTAGTACATCAGTGGACTGAGTTAAAACAGCCCTGACAAGAATGATTACTAAAACAATATAAATTGCTTCAAAAATCATATTTTTTCTTCATTAACAGGCAATTTCCCGTATTTCCAAAGGAAATCATATTTAATGAGTCGGTCCTTCTTCAGACTTTTCTGAAGAGTGGGTAGCATTGTCACCTCACAGCTTCAGGGTTGTGGCTTCAAGTGTGGCTTGGAGTCTCTAATTGTCATTAGTGTGAGTGTACCATGCAATGAACTGGCATCCCATCCAGGGTGTCCTCTGTCTGGTGCCTTATGCTTCCTCAGATAGGCTTTCCCTGTACTTCATATGAGGTACTTTTTAAGAGCTCTGTACTTCATAAGAGGTTGAAAGATAGATGGATGGAAAAGTATTCCAGGATGTCTGGTTACCAAGGTGTCTTTTGTCTTCTTCCATATTTTAGTATTTACTTGAAAGAAGATGGTGCTTTTTCCTCTCCACTTTCTGTCTGGGTCATGGCAGAGCCTGGGGGAATTGCATGATTGACACACCAGGAAACAAAGCATGAAAATAACTCATTCCCTTGCTTAGGAAAAATAAATATGCTTAATTCCAACCACAGTAAACACGGGTTATGAAATTACTGATTTTCTGTGTATTTCCCCTGTTACGTTCATGCAACATGCAATTATGTTTAATTATTTTTCCATCTGTTCATGTATTGTTTGGGAGGAAAAAAAGCCTGGTGCTGAATTGTTTACTTACTTGACCGTCTGACGGTTCAGCTGTCTTCAGTGTGCATAGGCAGATGTCTGGAGAAGCGCTTCCTTGGTCCATCTCTTCATTCCGAGCTGGTCCTGCTGATGCCATTTTTGTAGCACCATGCCTGTAAAGGAAGCCTTGTTTGCTTCTGTTTTTAAAATGACGCTGTTCAGGCTTGAACTCTGGCTACTCAATGATCTTTGATGTTGCTCGCTGCTGTTGGACCAGTCTGAGAAATGGCAGGGGGGAGCCCCGTAAACTGACTCGCTGGTCCTCCATAAATGATTAAAATTCGCCTCAGACGCAGTTGTCGTCGGCTCTCTCAGGGGCAGCTCTCGTTAAGCCCCCGGCTCTTGGCAGCTGACCAGCTAGCAGCTGTACTCTACATGCTGCCGCTGGCAGGACCCTGAGTTGGGCGTCGACCAAGCCTCACTGGGATCACAACATGCAACACTGAAGCTTTGGACCCGGTCCAGGAAAACTCTGCACTGCCTCGCAGGAATAGAATTTGAACAACAGGGCCATCTATACGTGGGGCTTGCGGTTTACGGTGGGGCAAAAGGGGTACTTTTAGCCACATTGCCCTATGTGAAACCCTGCCCTCTACCTTGATTGAATTTACTCTTTTAATTAAGCTAAATAATAATGTTGTCAGTTTTGGCCATTGACATTTTAAGTTGCATTTTCAGATTGTTTACGTTGTAGAACTGATAACAATAATATTAGAATATAAGTATAATTGTGAAATAATAATAACAGCATTAGATATCACAATGTAATTTTGCTATAAACTTTCCCTATAAGTCTGCCAAGAAGTGGTCTTTGAATGTCAAAACCTGTCAATTCTAATAAATCACTTACAGCAGTTATTAAATGATCACCATCAGAGATGCTCCAGAAAACTAGGCGTTGCGGGTGTTTTGTTGGAAAGACATTTATTTTACTTATGAAGAACAACTAGAATATAGTTTCAGATAGATTTGAGTTGAATTGAAAGGAAGTAAACAAGGGATGTGCAGTGATATTATCTTTTAAATGTGTACTTGCAGAATGTTCTTTGTAGTGTGTATCTATGAAAAATTCTTTCCTTTATTCATTCAGGAATCCCAGGAAGGTGGACTGAAGCTGAACTAGCAGAATGTGTAACCGCATGTTGAGCAGCTAAGCTGTAGCGCTGTCCACAGCTCTCTGCCTCCTCCTAAGGCTTGCTGCATCATTAAGTTTCACTTAAGGCAGTCTTTTCCCATATGACTGGTCTTTAAGGTGGTACCTAGCTGTTTCCAGCACTACCAGGTTGACAGATCAGCAGTAACTAATAATGCAGAAACAAGAAAAACACAGCAATATGGTTAACTTTCCAATGAATGAGATCATGTGTTTATGAATACGATAGTGTTATTAAACCTGGTTATGTTTCTTGCACGGTCATCCAGTGTCTCTGCTGACATTTGTGGCCATTTGGTCCCCATCTTTGTACCATTTATCCTAGTGTGGGGGGGGTCTCATCCCAGCATACACAATCATACACTATGGACAATTTAGAGGCACTAAATAGCCTGACTGCAAGTCTGTGTACTGCAGGAGGCAACTGGAATACACAGGGGAATCCCAAACTACACAGAGATTTGAACCCCTAGCCATGGAGGTGTTAGGCAACAGTGCTCCCCACTGGACTGTTCGGCAGCCAAGCAGTAAAGCATTTTACTCGTTAGTTAGTTATTAGCACTTTCGCTGTCCTGAGATATTAGGTTCTTTATTCTGTAGCAGCTTCAGCTAGCTCCAAGACCCTAACAATCTAGAGATGTAGGTGAGTTACCTATCGGCTAAACAGTATCCAAGTATTATAAGCATAGGCAGAATATTATCCTACTAGAACTATGTATTTAAAGGGAGGAGAGGTTTTGAGTTAAATTATGATATGTAGATTTCAGTGAATGACAAAAAGGTCAGACAGTAACAAGATGTGTTCAACCTGATTTTGAGGCAAAATGGTCTGTTAACACTGCAGCATGCCTGGAGAAATGGCCCTCCTTTTATTTGCTGGAGGATCACTTTCAGTCATTAATTCAGTCCTTTAGCATGCATTAAAATGGATTGGTTTGATATAACATTATGGAATGGGTGTGAAAGCAGCTTAATTAAGTCTTTTTGCCATCAAAGTCCTGCTAACGAATATGAGAATTGGCCACAGTGTAGATCAGGAGCTCATAAATCTGAAGGCTCCAGTGAATCTCGGGTGTGTCACAGCACTATCGATTAGCTTCGGAGATGTTGCTGAGGTGGGAGGCCTCCCCACCCCCGGGTTCAGGGCTGGCTGGCTGGCTGTCTTCCCTGGGTGGCTGATATGGGCCATGTCATGGTGCCTCAGATCGACGGCGTGAAAAGCGCTGAGCTGGGAGTCAATTACTTAACTCCTGGTCTTCAGGTCCCTCAGCTACAGCCTTCGCTTTTACTTCATTTTATACAAAGTGGTGCGATTTCTTTTGATTTATGATTTGTTTAATCACCATAAAGGCAAGCAGTACCATGAGATTCTTCAAATTTGTCTTGAGAAAATCGAGCTTAGGCCTAAGTCTTCCTTTGTTCCAGGGCAGTCTATCAAAGATTTGTCAACAATATTTAGTATACGTTGCATTTCTTTACTGGTTGCTAATGTCCAGAACAATGTACAGGTGAGGACAGGTTTGGATCAGAGAGCTGGATCAGTAGCCATCCATGGTGCAGTTTGGGTTAAGGGCCTTGTTCAAGGGCTAACATGATACAAATACTCTTCTGGCCACAGGATATGAACCCGTGACTTCAGATGTGGACACAGACCTCTGACCATACTAAGCCATACACCAAAACTATAGCTTTGTAAAGCTCTTGCACTTATGCTAACTTGCACTTGTTAATGGTCACATATTGGAAGCTCAACCTCATGGCACTTGTACCTGAGTTGGTTCCTTGAGGGTTGTATGATTGTGGTGTTCTCTCTTTTTAACTTTGGACAAATGGATCTGTTAAATAAATAAATGTCAATGTAATGTAATGATCCATAAATGTAATGGTCCATAAGCAGCCATTGTGAGGTTCATTTAAGCTGTGAGCTGCTGGGAGGGGGACAGGGCTGGAGGTCTGTTGGCGAATTATGACCAGCCTTGGGCCTACAGGCAACCCGGTTAATGAAACCCAGCCGGCCCTTGTTAGCTTAAATATCTTGTTATTGTTATTTAGTGGGTCAACTGGAAGGAGAAGGGGTGGTGTAGAGGGAGATGAGTTCTTCGTGTGCCAGTGTGTTTTTTTTTACTATCTGTGTCTGTTTCAGGGGTTTTAGTTTTTCGCTTTAGTTAAAGCGCCCTCATTCCTTTTGTTGTTTGATAAATCAAGTTGTTTAATTTCTGCTACCCTGGCCTTTGGTGGTGCTCTGCACTGTGGTGTGCCATGGAGCATTAAAATAATCCAGTATTTCCATGTACTCTGAGCACAATAGCAGACATGCTACAAAGTTTGTGATGCATTTTTTTCTACCCTGCCATTTTCTTCCAAAGGAGCATGACTGCGTTTAGCCTGAAATCTACAATCGGCAAAAGGGTGGCTGTTGCTGTTGCTGTTTGCTTCCATTTTGATGCTGCTGGTACATAGACATTAATCTGTTTACCTGTGGTGGTCTGGTTAAAACTAAACCTGGTCACATGACAAGGTATAGTGGATTTATGATGTGAGCATTACAGCCAGTGGTATTGACTTCACATGCAAAAGATGGTGGTTTCTAACCAACACCATCAGAGCTTCAAGGCTTTTGCTGAAAGTGACAAAGCGTTATGAATTTTATTTCCATGTTTAGGTTGTGCATTCTGTGTATCTTCTGCCATGGATCATGACACATCTAAATAGTCACTGTCATACTTTCTATGAGTAAACTTCTGACTTCACAGTGAGAACCACAGGCTGATGCTAAGGTGCTTTACGTCTGAAAGGATTTTCACGTGTCAAGCAGAGACTTGATGCAGCGTCCAAGAAATCCTCCGTAAACAGAAGCACATGTGTTTTATTGGGCAAAACTCTGCCGCACACACACAACCAGTGGGCTGTCACCTGTCTCCTTTTATGGCAGGCCCTAATTCATGTCACCTGTGTCCTTTTACGGCAGGCCCTAATTCATGTCCCCTGTCTCCTTTTACGGCAGGCCCTAATTCATGTCCCCTGTGTCCTTTTACGGCAGGCCCTAATTCATGTCACCCGTCTCCTTTTACGGCAGGCCCTAATTCATGTCACCCGTCTCCTTTTACGGCAGGCCCTAATTCATGTCACCCTGCTGTCTTTCAAAGAGATTATGTTCACTAAAGTGACAGCAATGCTTATAATGCCTTTAAAATTTAAAGCAGGGGCACAGTGTTGTGGCATGGCTTTTTTTAACAGCAATTAGCATGGTATTTTAATTGCAGCAGCTGTTTAATTAAAGGAAAGCCAGAGCACCTGCGAATAAACAGCCAAACGACACGGCCGCCTGCAGCTTGAGGTTAAAACAACAACATTAAGGCGTATAAAATGTATGGTATGTTATACAGATATTTTAGTGTAGCTTTGTATGATGACGAGGCTAACAGACATCAAACGGTCCCACTGGTTATACAAAATGGATTTTTAAATTTGATTTCAATGTGAAAAGGCCATTAAGTAGCGATACAGGCTGATGGTGAGCTGAAAAATAGCCGTAGTTCATATACATCAGAATCTTTCTGAAGTGATTTTAGATCACTCAGCTAGCTGACAGCATAAACTTCAGTTCTTCCTCAGATGCATTTCATAAACAATGAAAAGCGGAGCATTGTATGCTAACGGGAAATCGATGCTTCACGGAAGATGTACTGCACCACGGCTGACAGGTGTCTGATGATTTAGGGGACGGTTGAGTTTTCAAGCGACCCCGGGTTTCTTCTCCCATTCCTATAATGGGCCTTTTCAGTGTCACAAAGGCTTGGATTAAAATTCGATGGATTCTTTCTTTTTTTACTTAGGTGATGCATTTTACTTTCAAATATTAATGGTCTTCAGACATGGCCGCTAATGGCAAAGCTTGACGGTGCATGAAGTTTGAACTTTAGAAAATGCTGCGTGGACTTCACGATGCTCCGGTGGAAGTTGGTTCAGTTGGTAATCTGCAATTTAAATTTAGTTCTTGATCTTTTGAGCATTGGGAAAGCGGGGATCTGAGAGATGAACCTGTGGATAGCTTGCTGCATCTAGCGTTAGTACTTTTATAACCAGTCACTGCTCTAAGTGGTGTCCAAGTATTCCAGAAAGATCTACCAGAGTGAATAGGCACTGGATGGATATTGCCGCCCAGATAATGAGGAATATTTTTTTGATTGGAGGTCATTAAATGTCTTATAGTGAGCTGTTTTCTTGGGAAATATTTAGCAAGATTATTTCACTCATCAAAACCAGACCTTCTGCTGTGTGCCTTTTAATCAGAGGATCTTACTGATAAGGTGTTAATTAAGCCCGGCAATCAAAAACTTAACGAGCGATCGTTAAGCCTGTCAGCTCCACTAGACCCCCCACAACATGAAACCGGACTATTCAACACCTGACCAATGAGAAGCATGACCTTTTCATATTCCATATAAGTGTCTGCTGTGTGTAATTGACTTCCGTTAGCTTAATTTTTTTTTTATGGTGTCGTCACTGAGTAAACGGCACAAACCCTGGGCCACCTGGTACGGATCACCGTATTTGGAATCACGGGCCTTTTCTCAAAATGTTAAACCCTCCACATACTGTGTCTGCAATAATCTGCCGTTGATTTATGCTGTCTGGATGTGAGTTTTCTTTTAAGTGATTAATAGTTTAGTTACGGCAGTGTTTAAAGCGGTAGGTGAGGCAGCAGTCACCAGTTTGGAGAACCCAATCTGCACAGCATTACTAGAGAAACACTGTTAAAATGTTATTTTAAAAAATGGTTATTCATTTGTAAATTTAGTTAGGTAATAATTATGTTCATATTCATATACATACATATGTATTTCCATAAGTTCTGGGAACAAGTCGGCTACCTTGCTCTTACTCTTCAATGCAACTCATTCTAAAGCAGCTCTAAAGGGTTTTGGTTGGGGGGAATTAAGTATGGCTGCAACAAATGCAAAATACACCAGTTTAATATGTCAGTTCAGAGTAAACCAAAGTATTCCAAATACCATATCACTGGATAGCAGCAATTTCAACTGATGAAAATATAAACTATTTCAGACATGGGATATTTAGGTAATATTTCCAATTAGCGGAATCATTAACATCAGTTCATGCTAAATAAGGCAAGCACTGTAGTTTGCTGGTACTGTAGGCAATATGGTTTGCCATATAATGGCCAAATGAACAGATCAGGCAATGCCAGAAAATATAATATGAATACGGTGTACGCATGCTCGAAAATGCAAGGTACAAATCAGGCAGGTGGTGTGGATCGGGTAGGAGAGATTTCACGTGACAACGCCATTTGTTGGTCTGACAGGTGGCCGATTAGATGTCCATGCGCAGGTAAGATTCTTCCAGTAACAAGCAAATGTACATGGTATGATAACCATCAATTTTCATAGCACAGTACAGTATACTGTGAGACAGGTATACCACTTCTGCCCTGGTGGTGTGTCTCAGCAAGCTACTGTAGGATGCCATGCATGTGATTGGAAGGTTGTTAGTTCAAATCCCCTAGTCAGCAGAGTGGTTTCACCCTTGGGCACCTGAACACAGGCTGTGCGACATGACAATAATTATCGCAATATAATTTTCCCTGATAACAAAAGTTTGATATAATTTAAGACGCCACGTGTTGCTAGCGACACATTTTGCATCACAATGAAATGATGTCACTTTCTCTGTGACTGCTTGTCAGGACCAGCAAGGAAACACAAGTGCAGACAGCCGTAAAAACACAAATGGGAGATTGAGCAAATAACAGAATGCAGTGGGACAGGCAGGCAGATGAAAAACAACACAGTCAAAACAACAGGGCAACTCACTGGGAGAGCAGTTATGTCCAAAACAACCAATAAGGGTAATCCAGCAAAATTCAAAACTAAAGTCTACAGTAAAATTCAGTTCTTGAGAAATCCACACAGTAATAATCTGCAGGATTTGTGAAAAGAAGCATTCCAAGATACCTGTACTTGTCTTGTGCAAATGGCAAATAAAGCATCATGAGCATCTAATAAAAGATTATTTTATTTATTTATGATCAGAAGCTGTTCCGTCAACACATGAATCCTTGACTGGCTGTCATCCTGCAGGCTGTACCTGACAACCTCTGAGTGCCTCTGAACACCAGAGGAATAGCAGACAACAAGCAGACTCTATGTTGAAGTCCCTGGTCACTTCTGTTTCTCCTGGCTGACCAGGGATTTTCAGGTCAGGCTCCTTGGTTGTGGCTCGTGGGTTCACAGCAGTGTTGTGGCCTAACGGACTGGAGGATTGACTGTATCTCCACATGGTGGTTGAATTGTCCCATCTGCTCTGCTTTCTCGTTTGTTTTCGTAACATTAGCTTGGGCTTTGAACAGCTGCTACCATGTGTGATGAGAGAGGACTGCTGTGAAACTCTATGTCCTGATTTTTGTTTTAGTCTCACAGTGGCAAAATATGAAACAATATTAACTAATCCCATAGAATAAACAGAGGTCTCTTCAGAGTACCGTCTAGCTCTGTTCATAAATCAGTGTCACCTTTTAGTCAGGGCTAAAAATCAAGTCCAAATCTGACGACACGGGTTTGTCTCCAGCTCTGGCTGGAGCTTTTCTCATAAACAGTTCAAGTTTTAAAAAGTTGAGGCTTTCATAAATAAGAGAAGTTTTATTCAGCTTGCTATTTAACCATTCAGCCTCTCCTGAATGTATGTGTACAAATGCAATGCAAACAACAAAATTTTAGAACTGCAAATGGGTCCTTTTTGATAGCTGCGGTTTGAAGATCCAGGCCCACCCATTCAGCACGTTCAAGGTCCTTTCTTGGCATCAAATGATAAATGACTGTAGCGTGAGGTGTTCCCTGCCAGTCAAGTAGGAGACAATGTCAAATTCATGATTGACATTGAATCTCCAAAACAGTCCTGGCATTCGTGTGCACTGATGTATCTTCTCCTCATTCAAAAAGTGTGATAAAGAGATGTCTGGCCAAATTTTTTCGTTGAATTAATAATAAGTGTACAAGTTAGACAAAGGAAAAGTAACATCTAATAAATCTATTACTATTGCTTTTATGGGACATAATCATAAAAAAATGCCCACTGCTACTGCTTGGATTTGGCCCTCCATGGAAAATAATTGCCCAAGCCTGCAATGGAGGGTCAAGTAGCAGCCTTGAGCTGCTCCAAAATAGTGACCACAGGGCAGACACATCATTGACTGAAATCATTTTTTCCACATAAGTGCTTATGGGTCACTTAATAGACAGCCCCACGGAAACATCCATTTTTATGGATGCTCTGAGGTTTGCAAAACGTGAGCATTGGTCATCCTGTCTGAGAGCCCGATAGTTTTAAATCAATGTCTGTCATACCCTTAATTTGAATAGTGGGAGCGCTGTTGTTGATGCACTTGATATTTTTGAGGTAAAAGACATGCGGCAGCATTTAGTTGCCGAGTCATGGGTCGGAGTATTAAGCGGAGCTCTTGACCGTAGACGCTATCTTCACCGGATGCCCGTCATTTTAATACCCGCTATAAACTACAGGTCGATGATATGGGAAATGAAAGGCAGGCCTGCAAACATTTAACTGGAACAAAAATGCCAATTACACCATGTTTCTCTTTCCAAATTACAGGCAGGAATTCCAGCGTGTTTCTTTTTTAGTCTGTGTTTGGGTTCAGCTGAGGAAGTCCCCAAGTCCCTTAAATGGTACAGGTCTGGAGAATCAGCAACTGTCAGAAGAACAACCTGGGGGGTATCAGTCACTATGTGGGGTGCATACACTAGATATCTGAAAGTGAGACCTGACAGTATTTCTTGGAGCTTTTCAGGGCTGCTGCCATGACCTGAATCAAGATGCAAAAATAGAGTGCAATGTTCATGTGTCTAGAGCTGGGTACAGGCAAGGCAAAGCTCCCAAAATCACTGACCGGTTTCTGCAGGACATGAGTGCCTTGTATGCTATTGGCAGTAGCCAGTTGGACACATGCCAGCCTACATTAAATTCCTCTGAATACAGGGCTCTGCATGCTTTGGTTCTGGTTGTAGTGATTTTAGCTAAGAGAGACCTACAAAACAGGCCATCCAGGAGAGATCTGTGCACATGGCCTGAGGTTAGTTTGGAGTCAGCAGAGGAGCGAAAATGGCAATGAGTCCGTCCAGAGTGACGATGTTGGCTTGGCTTTACTAAGCAAACATGCATGGGTTAGGCTAATCGACTGCATGTTGCCAGAAATCATGATTGATAAGGATTAGTAAAAAATTACAAGGCACTACTGCTACTGTTTCTGCTCCCTGTCTAGGTTGTGTTGAATATCATTAGCTTTTTAAGCAATGTGGTGGTCAATAATCAGAGAAACATGATGGTATTGCTGTCTTTATCAGATTAGGCATATTACAGTGGACTCTTAGTTGTCTTTGAAAAACCGAACTTTGGTTTTGGTGTAAATTAGAATAATCTTCTAGTGTTTTATTGGGTTTTTAGGGGGTTTTAGAGTGTAATATTTAAGCTGTAAAATGATTTTACTTAAATCTGCTTACGGAATTTCTGTATTGTTTGTATTGGTGCATATACACCAATGAGTCAAAATATTATGACCACCCCCATGTAAAGCAAATAATATTGACTAACTGGTAAAAATAGTGTGTGTCAAGGTCTGGGATATATTAGATAGTACTCTCAGTAGTTGACGTGTTGAATGTAGAAGAAATAGGCAAGGATAAAGTTCTGAGTGGAGGATGTTGCCAAATCATTATGGTCAGATCATCAGAGCATCTCTGAAACGGCAAGGCTTGCGATGAGCTCACAGTCAGTCATGGTGAGTACCTACCGAGAGTGGTCTGAGGAGGGAAAGACCATGAACCGCCAACAGGGTGTTGGACGGTCTGGATACAGGCTGTGATGTCCGGTACAAACCAATAGCCCTTCTGTTAGTTTGTACCACACGGGGTAGTCCTCATTCACATCTCACAGATGGATGAAAATTATGATTTATATTATGTTTGTGGGAGCTTAAATAGTTTTATTGTAAGACCTTGGTGATGCATTATTCCTGTCACTGGCTGGTGAAAAGAATCATTTTAAATTGTCACAATATCGGATTTTAGCATCTTATCCATATTTTATTTAGATGCTCTTATCCAAAGTGATGCATAATTGCAAAAGCATTGTCAGCCAGTCCCTGGATCAATTGGCATTTAAGGGCCCAATGGTGAAATCACTCTGTTAATAGGGGGAGTTGAACCAGTGACTTTCTGATCAGAGGCACGGTCCTTCCCAACAGAGCCATACCCTTGACACCTTCAGTCTTTGGGCTTGTAGTATGATTTAAGTTTTTTGAGGTGAGTGGACATTTGTTTAATTTTTTGAGTTATTTTTTGCTAACAGAACATTATATATCCTGCATGGAAGTGAATTATTATTCTGCCTATTGATATTGGACCCACAGCACCACAAATTGGAGAAACATTAGCAAATTGAAGGCCAATTTTCAGTTAGGCCTGTCACGATAACAAATTTTGCTGGACGATAAATTGTTCCAGGAATTATTGCGATAAACAATAATATTGTTGCTCTTTGCATATAAAGCAGTGACGTCATATTCGCCAGTGTGAAATACGGCTCACTTGCTTCCGGTTTGAGTAACTATGAGCGCAAGAAAGGATAAACTTGTGTTTCAGAAGCTAAAA
>JAODKC010000043.1:15721673-15739283 GCA_026777985.1 Mormyrops attenuatus
CCGGGTTTTTGAGCTGCCTAAACATTAAGGACGACAGTGGCCGGAACACGTTGTCTTCCGAAAAAGCCCGCCCACGATACGGCGTCTTATTTTTAACAAGCTCAAATCAGGTCACGCTAATCAGCTTCAGGTTAAACGAAGAGAGGGGCGGGTTTTTTAAAAAGAGCCATTTAGGAGCTGAAAGAGCCAGCTCTTCTTGGTGAGCTGAGCCAAATGAGCCGGTTTGCTAAAAATAGCCGATATTCCCATTTGGTAGAGAGAGACACGAGGAAAACAAACAAGCATGCAAATGAAAATTATCGCGGCCCGAAAAATTATCGACCTCATTTTAATTATCGTGCAATTAATTGATTTATCATTTATCGCGACAGGCCTATTTTTAGTCCGGCATAATATGCATTCAGAATCTACTTTGAGTTCACTACTTTTTCAAGCTTAAAAATATTTAAGCTTGCATGGTTTCAGAGAGAGATGAAACTAAGCTCATGCTTAATATATTATAAAAATTGAATCCCATGAAAGAATGCTATAAATATTTATGTTTTGTTCTGCGTAGCATGTCTGACAGAGACCTGTTTGACTCTCCTGATGTCTTTCTGGTGACGTACAGTGGAGAGCACAGTATACCAACAACTGGAAGCCGATCTAAGTGTCTCCACAATCACAGGTATACAGCCGCAGAAAATATTAAGAGGCCATTCTATATTTTTTAAACAAATCTGCATTTTGAAATCCTGGTTTAATCATAGTTCTGCTGGCAGAAGGCTATGCTGAGCAGCAGGTTGCTTCTGGGTTCAAAATTACTAACACAGCAGTACACAAGAAGAAACTGAAACAGGAGACATCGAGAATGACCAGAAGCCAGCGAGGTAAAGGGCGGAAGCGACATTCTAATACCAGAGATGACCATTAACTTATCCGACAGTTTCTCATGAATCGCAGGATGACATCAAGTGACCTTCAAAAGGAATGGGAAACATTAAGTGCAGGTGTGAAGTGCACTACTAGGACAGTTCATATCAGGCTCCTAGAAGCAGGACTGAAGTCCGATGAAACAAGGAAGAAACCCTTTGTTAATGAGAAACAGAGAAGAACCAGGCTGCACTTTGCAAAAAATATATATATTATTGACAGACACACATCCAGAAATTGAGAAATGAGTGAAACAAAAAATTGTCCTGTGGTCTCTTAATTTTTTCCATGGGTGTATATGTGTTGTTTGAGGTGGTGCATTGCTGTGCCTGTAATCAGAAGGTCACTGGCTCAAATCCCAGGGTCTGCAGAGTGATTTTACTGTCTTTACTCCAGAGCAAGACCCTTAGCCCTCAGTTGCTCCCGAGACTGTCTGACTCTGCTTTCTCAAGAAATGTACGTCACTTTGGATGTAGATAAAAGGAAAAGTATCCAGAAGTAAAGGGGATTTTGTGCTGTGTTTTGGTTCAGCTTAATTAATTGCCAAATTGTAATTTAGATTTTATTGAATATTGCTGGGTTATGGAAGACACTGTATGTTAATAAAGATTAAAATGACTCATCCCGATGCCTTAAGTAATGCCCATGATTCCTCTGACTGTCAGGGTTTTACAATGAAGGCAAGTGATAAAACAATCAGATGGCTGCAGAATAGTAGCAGGGCTTTGGTTTAGCCTAATTGTGAGTTCAATTACAGAAGGAGTTTAAATATGGAACACAAAGTCCTTTATAAATATCACAATCTATTTCTATTCTCTGTGCTTAACAGTTTTACACATCTTACAAGGTCAGGAGTTTTAGATGAAAACAATTTTCTTTATAAAGGAAATGTTCACCCAGACCCGATGTGTTCCTGCGGAGATTTTAGAGATCGCTTGGAAATTGTCATCTTCTCACCTCTCAGGCTTTGTAGGATTCTGTGGGTCTTCCATTATGTGCAAAACACATTAGGGAACAGTGCAGTTAGTCTGGGAAAAGTCAAATGTAACACAATTGAAAATGTGTTAAGACTGGACAAAAATGCCAAGTGAAAAGTACATCCACAACAGAGTCATGGCAATTACGTAAGTAATGTTGAATGTTCCCCAAACAAAAAGTCTTTAACTAACATTGTCTCACTTCCTATTTTACTGTGTCTTTAAACTGCCTTAATTGACAGCTTCAAAGCCCAGTAAAGTAGACACGAGAGGTCATGTTTTACTTAAAACTTTACTTAAAACTTGTAAAATCACTACTAACGGTAACTGTTGTCTGCTTTGAGTACATTGCTACGTATTTCCCTTCTTCAGAAAATAAACGGCCAGTATATTAATAACACTCAATTTCTGCCATTTCTGGCTAATGTTACAAGTGTGTCATTTTAAATGAATTTTCACAATACCGTTAATGACAAATGCCCTTCACAGTCATTGTTTCTGCCCCTCCTCTGGGCTGTTTCCACACACCATTAACCATCAGAATGGAGTCCGGAAACAGCTGACAGTTTTACAGAGTGTGAGTCTCTTTCGTTTCCATAGTGGGTCATTAGGTAGGTGTGTCTCCAGTGTTACTTAGGCTATGATGTAATATTTGAAGTAACTGCACACATTGCTGAACTTGTTTAAGCCAATCAGCATCCTGGACCAGGAGTTTCATTCATAAATAGACTTGTTTGATAGCGCTGTTCTGTTGTCAGCAAACCTCTGCTGAATAAGACCAGGGCTCAGAACAACTCAGCGGCAGCTGGTCATGGAGGCCTTCTCTCCAATCAAAACACAGCACCTCTGTGAGAGGAAATTCAAGCATTCACAGTTTTAAATTCAATTAAACTGATAATCAATACAGGATTACTTTTAAATGAAAGAAATGGCAAAAGGCTGTGTAACTGTAGGATTTGGATTTGCTATCTGATGGGTCAGGTCTTAATGCTGACCAGGATAAGTGCTGAGTGGAAGGATGGATGGAATGGTGGATGGATGGATGGATGGATGGGTGGTTGGTTTCTAGCAAAAGGCTGATGCATTGTGATTCTGTGTCTAGGATGCCAAGGTGCGGGAGCTGCTGGACGTGGGGAATGCGGTCGGACGGATAGAAAGCAAAATGCTGACGGTGGTGAGCGGCCCAGACATGGTAAACATCACCTACATGAACTTCATGGCCTTCCAGGAGGAGGTCGCCAAGGTAACGCCTGTTCAACCATTAATAGTGTTGTTATCCTGGGGTTACTTTATTCTTTTCTTTTAATCTGTTTTTTTACCTTTGATTTGAGTTTTCATTTACTGCATTGGGGAGTAACCCAAAATCAAACATGATGCTGAATTTGAGTGATGATATTGCAGATTGATTTTGTTGGTATGTCTGCGGGGTGTTTAAACACTATAACACTAAAGTTATACTGTAGTGGTTTTTTTAAGTGGAAAAGGATCACATTGAAGTCACTGGTCTCAGTGAATTAATATTATTGTACATTAGAATTACTCATTTATTGTTGTATTTGGATACTTAACATAATTCATATTTATATTATTAATGATACTTTCTTTACATCACGTTGGTAACTATATTTTTGATTTTGCCAGTTTCAATGTTAAGACTGTAGTTTTGTAAAGTGCATGTCAGACTTAAGGGTACTTTAGGACAGACACATCAAGCAGAATAAAAATGAAATGCTTCCCAGACTTCAGATAGCCAGCTGCTGTTGTCTGTGACTTTCCCAGCGGACTGGGCCTTTTTTTCATGTCCCCTGTGCCTTTAATCCAGGAGTGGGCAGATGAGCTGTTTGATCTGGCATCCAACCTGCTAGCCCAGAACATGCCCAGGGAGTCGTGCCTGGAGAAAGTGTAAGCAGCCGTGACACTGGTGTGACCACTTCCGCTCCGCGGCTCCGCACATCAGCACTGACAGCCATGGGCACTTTTATTTTTTATCTTTTCATACCACAGGCCAGCAACAGGGAAAAGGGCAGATGTGCTCACAGCTTCTTCGGTAATTCAGTCTCTCCGCTGAGATAGAATCTATCCAGGGGTTTAAGCACTGCTGAGTCAGGCTGGATTTGCAGGGTGTAGGTTAACTTTAAGGGCTATTTTGGGGCCCTGTGGTGTCTGGAGCACTTTAGGCCCTTATATTCCTCATTTCTCAAATCGTTTGCACCATATCGGGTCCTCAAGTTCCCCTCAAACAAAACTGTACCCCTCAGGTTCTGGGTTTCATTGTCTTCCTACAACAGCGGTAACCTGAGCAGGAACTCATATGGGTCACTTTATTTAGAGCGGAGTACACAATTATAGGGCCCTCAAATTGACTGGAATGTCCTCCCATTAAAACATCACCATCTTCCTCTGAAGGTTTCGTCAGAATCTTCTCATGTGAACGAGCTGCACAGATCCGCATCCGCTCCCCACGAGTATGCCGGACCAGCCCACCCACTGTAGTCACATGCCGCTGGCCTCTGAATGTTTTCTTTAATGTGTCTGAGCTCCTGCCCAAAAGACCCTGTACAGGGGGCATGTCCCCGGGGGACGGAACACACGAGCCTGCCCTCTCTGAGCTTTCTATGCCGCCTGTGTGCTTCCGGCAGACCAAAGCATTCATCGCAGCTGCTTTTTTAAATTCAGATCAGTTCTTCCATCCTTCCTAAAGCACCTCGTCCCTTGTTAAGAATGGCCCTTCTCCCTGTCACATGGACATGCTCATTCCTGCATGAATATACATAAAGCAATGACAGGTAGCTTCTCTTCATGATGAATGACAGCCTTCTGGTGTTGAACGTAACAGAGGAATGGACGTAAGCAAAACATTTAAAAATAAAAACGCGTGTTCCATGTCCTTCGCCGGGTTAGCTGTGATCTGGATCTAAGGTGGCTCCTTTACAAGCGAACAAACTACACCTTATAATACAGCACTTGCAAACACTACATAACGTTAACTATTTATTGCCAGCATTGGGCTGCACAGTAACCTTTCTGAGTGGAAAATGAACTGCACTGTCTGTCAGTAAATTAAATTAAAGCAGCAAAACAGTCTGTTCTGCTGATCTGCCTTACTTAAACATTAGCGCTGAGACTTTGCTCTAAGGAGCGGTTCAGTGGGGGCACTCTCCTGTATGTTATGAATTATTTCATTTAGTAGCTAACTGCAATCTCGCATAGCGGCGGTTATTATTAGCCTGCCTTCCATATCTGTTGAAACATTGCGCCCAGATATAAAATGAAAGGAAAAGGAAATGGGAACTGATATCGGAAATGCACCCCACCCAGACACGAGCGCACACAGACTTAATGTTAGGGCTGTGAACTTTGAAAGCAGCTTGTTTAACAGAAGATTTTGAAGCATCCTGCTCTCTGATTGTGAATGTCAATGGCATCCATCACTTGCTGTTTCTAACAGGTATATGAGGCTCAAACTGCAGCTGAACCCTGAGGGCCGCATTCCTGTCAAGAAGTAAGTCATGAGTCATTTACTGAAATTAACCTCCGAAGTGCTGCTTCATGGACCTGTGGTCACCAGCCCCTTTCCCTCCCCTGCTCTCTGACAGCACCGAAGAGGGTAAACTGTCCCAACTTAGCGTCAGTCACTTGACTGGTGTTTGTCGATGCGTCTCAAAATTGTGAAACGCAAATATGTAGCATGGGAGCGTAAAGTTTGTACATTATATGAGGGTAGTTTGAAAGGTAAAGAGCGTTACTTATGTATATATAGTGATGGCTTTTCCCCCTCGCCCTCTCCCCACAGTATCTTCCGGATGTTTTCTGCTGACAGAAAGCGCGTGGAGACGGCCCTGGAGAACTGCAATCTTCCTTCAGGCAGGGTGAGGATTAGTCCAGTGTCACTGGATTCCGTCTGTCGGCTTCTGTGTGCACTGCCTGAGGTTCCCCAGGCGTGCCGCAGCGCTAGAGGGCAGGTCCATTTGGCTGACTCCACTGTTCTGATACTCGCGTTGATTGGGGTTGTATATATGCTCATTTTGAAGGGCGCAGCTAGTGGCTGTACCCTGGACATTGCTCTGCGTTCGAGTGTGTTTGCAATCATGTCAGATCACAGCGGTGTTTGCTACCGTGCCCTTTCATTTAAGAGAGTTTGAATTATTTATCTTCACAAGAAAGGACAAAAACATCTGTGTGGTGTCTTTTCAAACGTACCCTTGAATGTTATGGTCAAATGTTTTCGACCCCAAATTTTTCAATAGACAAAGACATTTGTTAATGAAAAATCAAACGCAAATTTAAAAGCATTAAAGGCTATTTTGTGATTTTGTTTCTGCACAGTGGTTTTCTCCCGTGACTTTGGTCTGCTCTGTCTTCTCCAGAATGATTCAATTCCCCAGGACGATTTCACACCAGATATCTTTCGAGTTTTCATAAGCAACATCTGCCCAAGACCAGAGATCGACACCATCTTCTCAGAATAGTAAGATCAGTGATTTCATTTTTGAGAAGTTTATTTAAATGGGTAATTTAATGGTTAAAATTATTTCTGTGGGTTTATTCTGGTTCACAGTGGGTGTAGTAATATTACTGTCAGCACAACATTGAAATTGGTTAACAATGCGCAGGGATAATAAATATGGAGAAAAAATGGATCCGTTAAATTATTGAGTCGATTAATATGTGAATACTCCGGCGACCTCTCAGCATAATTTCTGCCTCGACTTGCATTGCAGAAGCCGTTCCTCCTTATTTATTATTTAGGAAGCATGTTTGTATTATTGGTTACCGCAGAGATTTGATCCTTCCTCGGCTCTTTTGTGTCCCTTGTTCAGGAGCGAAGCCAAGTTAACTGTTAGTTAAGTGAATTTTTTGCTTGGAACAGCTCTGAGGCTCTCAGTTAATTAATGCAGCGACGTCATCTACAGCCGCAGTGGGTACTCATGATAATGATGACGATAATCCATAAAGGAGGGGAACAGTTGCCTGTATCACGAAGCAGGACTTCTTGCTTAGCCAGATAACTTCTTAGACTTAAGGTAGTCTGGGCTAAATGTAAGTGAACAAAGATAAAGGGCATTTAAACTGGGGTACCTTAAATTAGACAAGTTATCTGGCTAAGCAAGAAATCCAGCATACAAGCTCCAAGACTAGGGAATGGTGCAAAGGTGAATGTTAGCTAATACCGGCTTTGTAATTAATTAGAAGGTTTGTTTTATGCTCAGTTATGTTAATATTTGGGGTGGTGTGTGGCTCTGCAGGCGTGCCTGTGATCAGAAGGTCATCGGTTCAAATCCCAAGGTCAGCAGAATGAATTTACTGTTGGATCCTTGAACATGACCTTTAAACCCAATTGCTCCAGGGACTGTCTGACTCTGCATTCTGATCCAATAAAATATGTATAATTCACTGATATTTCTGCTTGTAACAAGGTGGCTTGGCTGTACTGGGTAGTATGTTGTGGAGAGTCTGTTTACAGGGGTGATCTGGGCTTGGAGGTCGATGGCAGAAGATGCGAGCAGAAAGCAGAGTCCAAGGATGTGTGTCATTTATAACTCAATAATATTCCATCTAAACAGATGAATGATTTCAAAATAAAAACTGAAAACTCGAACAAACCTACTGTATGCCCCATTCAGCGACTAGTTTTGTTCATTAATTCTCCTACAATTTTCATTCATACAACAAAACCAGCAAAACCCCTTAACACTTCTGTAATGGGCTTACCCAATTTCCATCAAAACCACAATTGACTATTTATTTATTAATCAGGTGTTTGTTGCGTAACCATTAACTCAAATATCAATAAAATTAAATGGAAAGTGACTAGAAATAATTCAATTGTTTTCAACCATTGTTATAAATATACAAGGCAACTTCATCATATACACCCAACATATAAAATTTTCACTGTATTTTATATACAGTTTGGATGGGGAATGCTGTAACCTCAGGGATGACATCACACTGCTGTGTTCCATATATAATCAGTAAACCTGTAACCCTAACCATGATTGTGATCATAAGTTGTCTATTGAAGCAGCTAAGCATTGCTTATGTATCCGTACGACGGCCAGGTTAACGGTTGTCTCTCATCCACAGTGGCGCTAAGAGTCGGCCCTATCTGACAGTAGATCAGCTGACTGACTTCATAAACTGCAAGCAGCGAGATCCACGGCTTAATGAGATCCTGTACCCGCCGCTGAAGGCCGAGCAGGTACAGCTGCTCGTTGAGAAGTACGAGCCCAACGTGAGCATGGCCAGCAAAGGTCAGTGTGCCGCCACCTGCCCCGTCTGCAGGAATGTGTGACACCCGTGAGGATGTTTCCTCACCCAGAGAAGTCACAGGATGTGACTGACATGCATTATTGACATACATCTGCTTTTTTCCTTTAAGGTTTACATTTTCAAATACAAATTCATACAGCTTCGTATGTATATAGGTACACCAGTATAATTTACTGTTGAAGTAAGAAATTTTATTTTGCCAGACTGACGATAACTTTGTTGTTCATTAAATTCTCTGTACGATAGTTGTGGTTTTTTAATTAGATCTGAATTGTAATCATAAAGGATTGCATACATTTTTCTCTATACATCTTTTTTCTGTCTGCTATTACAGAGCTTTTTGCATGCTCATGTATACTCTGACCAGGTCGATTTAATGTTAACTGCCTCTCAGGGATTAAAATGAATGAATATAGTACAGTCATGAGTGTTTTGTGGGCTCTTTTAAGGTCTCAGTAAGTGGTCTTTTCCTGCTTTCTGTTTATATTAAAAGAAGGCAAAGTACTCATTGTCTTTTTCATTATTTATTGTTTTGTTGATTGACTGACAATGGAAACTTCAGCAAAATGGAAAAGAGTGCCGATGGTTTTACCACTGGCTTATGCATTAGAAGCCTGTTCCATTTAATCTAGACATTCTGTAAATTTATAATCCTGTTTGTTGGGAATTTCGCTTGAACTTTTTGCAGAAACCTTCACAGGCCAGTTTGAATCCCTATGGTGTGCAAGGGCATGGGCAGTATGTAGCTCATGAAGTTAGGAATGTGTGTCCAGAATGTCATGGGTTTGAATGCTCTCTGATCTGAGGCTGCGCTCACTTGTACACCACTTTGGACAAAAGTGTTTGCTAAGTAAAGGGAAGGATCAACTACCATGTAATGGGTTTCCTGTTTAAAGAGAAGGTCAAAGACCTGTTTTCTGTATATTTATTGAATTTTCAGAAGTGTAACATGGTGGTTTTTTGGCAAGCTGAAAAAAAGTGTTTCGCCAAACTACGATGGAAACAGAATTTGCAAAGTAGTTGGTAGTAGGTGGTAGGTACGCAGGACATGATAATTAGTTCTTCTGGAGCTACTAAATCATGGAAAGCCCACTTGACATTAAAGTACGAGACATGGATCTTAATCTCACGGGATGATAAATGGCAGTTATTATTCACATGACATGCATTAACACACCATATCCGCAACTTTACTTTGTCGACAGAACTCTTTTGGAAACACAGCTAGTGGTTTGTTTCTGTGAGCAATTTGGCTTCCCAGCATGCCTTGTTTTGCCAAGCAGTGCCCATGTTGAGGGTGTGAGTAGCTACTCTTCAAATATAAGGTGACCCTTCAGGGACATTAAACATTTCCACTGCCCAGGTGGTTACAGGTCAAAAGTCCAGTTAACACAAAATGCTGGTGTTAAATAGGTCGGATATACTTTCAAGGACAAGGCCGCATTAATTAGTAAGAATTGGGGGGGTTTGGTGAAGGCATTTTTCCAGTTTTTCAGTGTGCGTTAATCCATTGAACAGGTTGCCCTGTAAGCAGGTTGGATTTAACGAGAACCAGATGGATAAAATCAAAATTTCTCACAGTCCAGGTGGATCTCTTCAGCATGTTGTGGGAAGAATTTTCTAGTTTTATTTTACGGAAAAATGTTGGCCTCCCACAGTTATCCATCTGTGTAACTGCTAAGAAGTCAATCTGGTTAGGGTCAGGCGGGGGGGGGAGTTCAGAGCACAGGGCTGGGGTACACCCAGGATGGGATGCCAGTCCATTACAGGGCACATAAACACACATATGATAATTGCTGGCTGTGTTTCACCGCCCCTTGTAAGGGAGCTCGCTTAGGATGATTCCATTTCCCACCCCTCTGCAGGACAAATATCAGTGGAGGGCTTTGCCAGGTACTTGAGTGGGGAGGAGAACAGCGTGATCCCTCCTGACAAGCTGGACAAGAGCGAAGACATGACACATCCCCTCTCCCACTATTTCATCAACTCCTCCCACAACACCTACCTTTCAGGTGAGCCTCATTCTGTCAAATTTGTTATGCCATGAATTGCAATTGTATTATAGCATTTAATTTCCAACTATTGTTACTTTGCACAGTCTGATCCTTCTGGATGGCTAGATAGAAGGAATGGGTCTTCAAACAGAAGTTCTGTATTGGTTATGATAGAATGTGCCGTTTAGATTCAGTCATGCAGAGCATGGATCTTTTCACGTTATGTACACACATGGATTTAATTTTAATTACAATATTTTAGCTGATAAGGGCTTGAAAATGTCAATTTCACAGAAGGAAGAATGAATTATAAAGAACTTACTAATGTTCTACTGCATGGGAGGAAACAGGATAAAACTGGCCTGGGTATTTTGGCTGGTTGCCGTGTTTTCTCCAGAAACCATTACTGGAATATTCCAGAATATTATTTCCAACATACTAATATGGTTAATAAGGTTAGATACTTATGTGTAGTGTCTTAAGAAAACACCCTTGGCCTTCCTGGAAGTCAGAGTAGCTGGCAGTTGTAGTGATACTTGAAGAAGAATGACCAGATGTTATGAAGGGCCCCGTGTCTCACATGGAGCTGTGAATCGCTAAAGTGGGGGCAGGCCTGACCGTCTGACAGGGCTATTTTTGGAGCTGACGGATGTGCGTCTCTGTTTCCGCAATACGACGTGAGGAATGCTCTTAAGCTTTGAGAACGCGGGCGCTTGAAGGTCACGCCGAAGGTAATGTGAGTTCGGCGGTGTGTCCGCAGCGGGCCAGCTGGCCGGCAGCTCCTCGGTGGAGATGTACAGGCAGGTGCTGCTGTCGGGATGCCGCTGCGTGGAGCTGGACTGCTGGAAGGGCCGCACGCCTGAGGAAGAGCCCATAATCACGCACGGCTTCACCATGACCACCGAGATCTCCTTCAAGGTGAGGAGGGGGGTCACTGACTCGGCATTTTAAGATGTCTAGCTATTATAACCAGCTCACCTGGTCGCTGTCATGCAGTGTGGAAGATTATTAATCGGAAGGGGATTCCCAGCTCAGCTTCTCTAGAACAGCAACTCAGCCTCAGAGACACAAATGAACAGACAGACAGTTTACTGATTCAGAAGTAAGCTTCTGGTTTACAGTAGCACCACACACACATTTCGACATTACACAAAGAAATTAGACATTAATATACAGTAATAATAAGTAATAATCAACAATGAACAGCATCAGGGCAAAGAATGTTTATGAAAGTATTGCACAGATTTCCGTAGTAAATAAGAACATAAGAAATTTACAAACGAGAGGAGGCCATTCGACCCATCAAGCTCGTTTGGGGAGAACATAACTAATAGCTCAGAGTTGTTACAATCTTATCTAGCGCTGATTAGAATTAAATAGTGTCGCATGGCGGGTCGTGCAGCAAACGAATGTATTTGCGGATCTGTGATTGCCCGTACTTCACCGCAGACAGTCTGTGCCTGAGAGTGGCACCTGTGCTAAGAGTGTTACGGATTAATCCGGATCAGAGGGCAGCTTGGGAAGGAGCTGCCGTGTCTTTTGTTTACCGTAAGCGATTATGGAAATGAACACGGAGGTATGACACCCAAATTAATGCCTGATGTGCGCCCATTACAAACCCGGGGGGGGGTTACAGAGGAGCCGGGACCAATGTTTTTACCATAATGTGGCGATGAAGGAAATTATAGTGAAAATATAAAAGAAGAGGAATCAGCAGCAGTAAACGCTTTCATGAAAATCACCAGCTTTGAGCTCTTAAATGCAGCAGCAAGTTTTCGGAAGGGGCCTTCTTAAAATGAGGAGAGGATGTCTGCCTACTACCAGTGTCAGGTTCTTTATTTTGTACACACCCGAGGCTTCTGTGTCACTTTATCAATCCAAATGGTTTCATTTGCTTCTGTGCTCTGTGCCTCCTTTGGTTTTTCACACATTTTGTTTCTTTTTGCCATATGTGGTATATTGTATGTTAAATGTCATTTTCTTCGTCTTGTTTTTAGAGAAACTTTGACTTTGTGTGGATGTCAGAAATCACTGGTTTTCTGCCCCCCCCCCCCCCCACTGCCCCTGCACACATGCACAGGAAGTCATAGAGGCGATCGCAGAGTGTGCATTCAAGACGTCCCCCTTCCCGGTCATCCTGTCCTTCGAGAACCATGTGGACTCGTGAGTGGACGTTGATCCTGGATGTTTCACAGAATACCGTGGGCTTTGGGACAGTGGTGCTGGAAATATCCCTGCCCATTTTCCCTTTTCCTGATTCTGTTTCCAAGTTTACTCCCATGTTGAAATAGAACTAGACTGGCTTATGGATTTCTCACAGCTGTTTAAAAGGACCGTTAATGCAGTGGTTATAGAGTAACTGTGCCAGTTATTTAATAACTGCATGCTCTGCATGTGTTTGCTTACAATGAGACAACTGGCTGGAAAACAAACATCATTCATTGTATCAGAGCAGTATCTCATCACGTACTCAGGCTGGTAGGGGGGTGTCTGGTTGTACTAACCTTTTCAATTGTCTGTCCTTTCATGACAGGCCAAAACAACAGGCCAAAATGGCTGAATATTGCAGATCGATATTTGGCGATGCTTTGCTAACAGAATCACTTGACAAATACCCTGTAAGTAAATAATATGTGTCTTAAAGTGAAATTAAATGAACATGACAGTAAACCAAGTTTGTATGCATTTTCATAGTGCCGACACGTACGTGAATGTAAACTGCCTTTTACATGCACGAACGAATAGTCCTCAAAGGGCGCAGTGACACTTTCAAATGACCCGGTAACCTCAGGTGACGCTGTGTCCTGGCGCCTAAGCTGCTTGGGCCATTGTCATTCGCAGGGAGAGCTGTGGGGAAAGCATCACTGCCCGTGTTAACCTATCTGTAAAAAGGGCTGCCTTTTTTGGTAAATGTAATGTAAATTT
This sequence comes from Mormyrops attenuatus, assembly GCA_026777985.1. Classification (NCBI taxonomy): domain Eukaryota; kingdom Metazoa; phylum Chordata; class Actinopteri; order Osteoglossiformes; family Mormyridae; genus Mormyrops; species Mormyrops attenuatus. Next base: position 15,734,755 of record JAODKC010000043.1, read on the forward strand.
GTCATGGCCTAATCTGAGTGGTCAGTCTTGGCAAGCCTGTATCTGCTTGTCTGGTTTCCATGGCTACAAATCAAAAGCACATATTGTCTCTCGACAAAAGATGTCGTCCAAGACCCCATTGCGTAACAGTGGGGGTTTTCGGTAGTTTGTTTCGCCGTCCTTCATCACATTACGCGGTCAGCCTGAAGTTTGCAGAAGAGGCTGAGCCCACTGTCAGTAATCAGAATCGGAAAACTTTATTAATCCCAAAGGAAATTGCTTACATTATGACTGCACAACACGCAGAACAATACAATGAAGTACAAAGATTGGCGTAGCAAATTAAATTAATGCAGCATTACCTGCCCTCATTCGATCCAGGAGGCAGTAGTTAAGAGTGGAGGACTGAGCAGGACTTGAGGTGAGGTGCAGACTAGATGTTGACCTGTATGTGTGGATATATGATGTGTCTTCTGTTCCTTTAGATCATAATGTGGTATTCCTTAAATGTCTGATGCAGGCATATGCTGGTAGAAGGTCAGGGTATATATTTGGTCACTTTCTGGAGATATGAGCTGAAACCATTTGTCCCGGTCGGGTCGTGTTTTTATTTTCAATTATGTAGTTAAATTAGTAGCCTGGAATATAGGCCACCTGCTATCCAAAAATGGCGTGTTATGAATAGCAAATTGTATTTCAGATAATGACAGATTTTAAGTGAACCTTACAAAGAGTCATGTGGCCTGAGGGTTTGTTCATTTTAACCCAAAAAATATCCTAGAAAGTTATGCATAGAGAATCCGTCCCTTTAGCGATGGTGACAGTGGGGACCTGCGCTCCTGCTGACCGACAGCGGATGATGTCTTTGAACTTATGAGTCCATCAGTAACACCCCCCCCCACCCCCCCTTACCCAGCTGGAGGCCGGAGCCCCACTGCCCAGCCCACAGGAGCTCACAGGGAAGATACTCATCAAGAACAAGAAGAAGTCTCCCAAGTCATCAGAGGACAGTGTGAAGAAGCAGGCTTTGAGCACCCTCAATGATTCCTCCTCCGCGTCCTTCGAAACCCCAGCCCCCCCTGCAGGTATGGCGCTATTGACATTATGATGTCATAACAGGCAAGATGCCAGCTATGATGTCCTGATGTTCTGCAGGCGGAGTCCCAGAATGTTTATAAACATTAAAATCCGGTAAAATAGTTTCCCACCCATGCCCCTAAGTTCAGCAGTCCAGTTAAAGTCACACACTCGCATATATATCCTAGGCTGACATACCACATAAAATACTGCAGTGTACTATGCATCCTTTCCCTAATGACCTCTTGATAATTATGTGAACTTCTACTTTTTCTTTTTTAATTTAGGTTTGTTTAATTGAACTGCTGAGTATTTTCAAAGTGTAGAGAGCTAAATGGTAGTGGGCGTAATTGATACTTGTAGCACAACCTTATAAACTGAATCATGAAGATATAAACCCACAGTGTACAACAGTCCAATCCGCGGCAATGGTTCTTTATTTCATAGCGCCTCCTGGTGGCACTTTCACCCCATGCATATAGACTATATTTCCTCCAAAAACAAATGTGGCAAATGTGCATAGCTAGTGTAGAACCGGTACTGGATATCTGCTTTGATGTTTTGTGCAGTTTTGTATGCCGTTTTGGTTGGCATACTGGGCATATAGGCTGGCAAAATTCCCCCACCAGTGGACAACACCATATTGGTTAGGGAACTTGGGTAAAGTCAGGGGAAGTCCAGCCTTGATCACAGTGCACATAGTAAGTGCAATTTAAAACACCAATTAACCTTACTGTATGTTTCTGGATTGATGAAAAAGAAAATCCGTGGAATTATGACAACACAAAAATGCTATAAAAATGATATTTTAAAACATTTATTTCACTAGCCAGTTAAATGAATAACTGCACCATGGACTTCCAGTAAAATTATTTAGGCTCCTTTGAACATAATATAAATAATGATTTTCACCCACTTATCCACTCTGGGGTCGCAGTGAGTCAGATGCCTGTCCCAGTTAGTACAGGGGACACCGAGGATGGGATGCCAGGCCATCGCAGGGCAAACAGCCACACATATGAAATGGGGTTAAACATGCCAGCTCACTGAACATATGTCTTCGGACTGTGGGGGAAACCCTGCAGAGATACAGGGAGAACAAGCAATCTCCACTCACACAGAGATGGTAAACACAGAAACTCCACACGCAGGGAGACGGGGGTTAAACGGATACTCCACATGCCAAGAGCTGGGGGAACACGCAACCTCCACACGCAGAGAGATGGGGAAACATGCAAAAACTCCACACGTACAGAGACAGGGAACACGCAACCTCCACATGCAGAGAGATGAAGGAACATGCAAAAACTCCACGCATACAGAGATGGGGAACACGTAACTTCCATATGCAGAGAGATGAGGGAACATGCAAAAACTCCACACGTACAGAGAGGAGGAACACGCAACTTCCACACGCAGAGAGATGGGGGAACATGCAAAAACTCCACACACAGAGCTGAAGGTGAGAATGGGAACCCAGAGCCCCTGAAGTGGGAGGCCCCAGTGCTAACAACAGAGACATAGCTCCACTTCTGTTTAGGAAGGTTACTTCTTTGAATAAATCTTTTTATTTGAGATTCTGAAGCTTCACATTGTTTTTTTCAGTTATCATTCATATTGAACCATTTATTTTTTAAACCACTTAAGCTTAAGATCACTTTTATTTGTACTGATGAAACAGTGTCCCTATGATGTTAAACTCCATGCCTCATGTACTGTATGTTCACCATCTGGTTTCTATTATACATGTATGACAGGTGAATCTCCAAAAGTCCGACACCAGTGAAGTCAGGGTGTTGCATGTTTAGACTTGCTGTTCTTTAAGCTGCATTGTATTACTATGTGCACAGGTGACCTTTACATTTTTTAATCATGTAGCGCACATACATTTTTTAAGAATCTGCCTAAATGTGAGGTTGCTCTGCCAACCCAGGGATTTGATCCAACATCCTTCTGATTCCAGGCAGAGCGCCCCGAACCGTCAGAGCCACACAGCCCCATTAAACAAACGGTATGGCTCTGATGCTGCCATGTTAAAGATGTGCTTTCCTCGTTTCTCACACTCTGACACACTAAATGCTGTAGCACAACGGGGGGGCTGTGTGATTCATTCACGTCGTGCGTTTGACTCGATGCCTGTGTGACACACTGAGGGTTTATTCCGTGTAAGGTCATTAATGATCAGTGTCGCTGCCCAGATTCCTGTTCTCTGGCTTGTGACCACTGAGTGACCGCATGGATGGGATCACGGAGGAGGTGATACTGTGATCTCCCTGCCCTGCAGTGTCTGCGGTTCAGCATTTACCCCGTGACGTCTTAACAGGCGGCACGAATACTTTGTCCTTTTAATTCATTTTTAAACAAAACTGCTTCTCCTTGTCTGCTTGATTAACGGCTTTAATAAAGTGATTATAACTGGCAAAAGCACGCAGCTCGCACTGAATGCAACCTTTTTTTGGAGCCTCCTGCTGGGTTTTCCAGCAGCCAACCAGAAGAATGGCTCAGATCAGCACCCAGTACAAGGGTATTAAAAAATCATCAAGTCTGAGTGACAGTACGAGACTGTGGGTGTGTGTACGTAAGTCCATGTCTGGATGCTTCTTTATTTGTATCCACGTCTGCAAACTGGCACAAGTCTCAAAATTTGATAATGACAACTATTGATATGACTGGGACAATTAAAAGGGACACAGGTCCTGTTAAGCTGGAGGCCCTTGCCACCCCCGCAGACACCCATCAGCAAACTGCAGCCCAACCTCCACCTTCATACTCTCTTAGCAGGCTGGATTGAATCCACCCCTCTTCCCTTGTAATCTTTGTGCCAATAGGGCACTCATCTGTGATGCTTTGAACTGGAGTTATTAGTGAGTGGTCGGGGGGGGAGTTATTGATCTCAAAGCCTGGGCTTCAATAATCTGGAGACTGCAGGTGCCGCCCAGCAGGCTTTCCGGGGGGGGGGGGGGGGTGTTTAATGACATCAGCATTGCTGTTTAGCTGCATAGCGTAATGTTTGTCCAGCGAGGCAAAGGCTGGCATAGAAGCTGCACCCCTGCAATACTGTTCTAGCTTTTGATATTAAACCTATCGTGTACCAGTCTGCCGTGTTTTACTTGCCGCCTTTGCTGGGATGCTGTGTGGCTCATGGCCCGGCATCTTGACGGCCATCAAGTGTGAGAGAGATGCGCCTCATCAGCCATCAGCCATCCCAAAGCCCCCAGAGATGGCCTTCACTGACGTATGCGTGTGACACTTCCAGCCTTCCGTGACTTTCAGGCCGCTGTGACACCGCTTCATGCGTTTGGACACCAGAAGTTATCATGCTGTACCAAACCGATGACGGAGTTTCAGGGGGGCCCACCGTTCCAAGGAATGAGTGGAAAAGCTTAAACTCATGTGAGGCTGACTGGGTTTTTAGACCCGGGCGGGGGGGGGGGGGGGGGGGGGGGGGGGGGGGGGGGGGGGGGGGGGCGGGG
>JAODKC010000043.1:15739383-15757797 GCA_026777985.1 Mormyrops attenuatus
CCCGGACACCCCCATGCGTTGAACCCCCAACCCCCTTGTGGGGGGGGGGGTTTTTTTTAAAAAACCCCCCCCCCCCCCCCCCCCCCCCCAACATCTTCTGGTCCGTATCAACAGGAAGACAGCCAGCTTTTGGACAGCATGATTAATCAAGCCTAGGCAAGAACAAGACACGCGTTTAACTAAATCTCACGGGGTGTGAGAGAGGTTTCGCTCTTAACCAAGACAGGGGGCGGTGTGTAGCTCAGCAGATTAATCCTCTGTGCCTGTGATCCAATGGTCACCTGTTCAAATGCCATGCTCTAAACCAGTGTTTCCCAATCCTGTCCTTGGGGACTCACAGTCAGTCCATGTTTTTGCACCCTCCCCGCTTAAGTTGTTAAAATCTCATCCAGCTCTCATTTAAAGGAACTCAAGGTTTTAGCTTGCACTATACTAACAGGAAGACTCTTCTAACAGGAAGTGCTTTCTCAAATCCAGTTTAAAATGTTCTCCTGCTAATTTCCATCTATGGTCACAAATTCTTGTATTTGAACTAATATTGAAGTAACTGTTTGGTTGAACGGCATCCAGACCTGTTAGAATCTTATATACCTGGATCATGTCCCCCCTTAGTCTCATTTGCTCCAGGCTGAACAGATTTAGCTCTCCTAATCTTTTCTCAAAAGCCATTCCTCTAAGACCAGGAATTATACTGCCCATATAATTTACCTCAACCTGTAGACTTCGATACTCCTGCTTTATTTCAACATCATTAGTTATTTTCCATTTGTGGTACAGATCCTTTTTCCATCCTGACATTATTCTTGGTTTCCTAGATTTAGTTTTGCTGGAAACCTGTATGAAGTCCCCTTGCACTTGCAATAATGTTCTTTTAAAAAATTCCCATGCTTCTTCAACAGTTTTGTTATTTAACTCCATGTAGTTTACTGTGTCTAGTTTCAGTGTCATACCATTAAAATTAGCCTTCCTAACGTATATTTTTGTTTTGGATTTTACTCTTCAGTCACTAAAATTAACCCCCAATTTCACCATGTTATGATTACTACTGCCAAGTGGATGTAAAACATCAAGCTTTCCAATCCCAGCCTGGTTATTAGAGAGCACAAGATCGAGAATGGCTTCTCCTCTAGTAGGGGAATTAACAAACTGAGTAAAAAGGCAATCCTGTACCAATTCCACCATCTCAAGTTCATGTACAGTACAGCAAGAGAATATGTCCCATTGTATCCCAAGTAATTTTACATCACCTATAATTCCCACGTAATTTTTATTACTCATAATCCTGATATCCTTGTATAATGTTATGCTTTCCTATTATTTGGTGCTCTATAACAAACACCAACAACTTGGTCATTTAAGTTCATTTCAACTTGGTCATTTACATGTAAGTTAATTTCAACTTGGTCATTTAAGTAGCTTCTTTCTTTTTGTCAGTGAGCTCCCTTGCCTGCACGTTTTCTTTTACGTATACTGCAACACCACCTCCCTTTTTGCCTATCTGCTCTCTGTAGAACAGCGTGTAATCTTCCTATTATATTCTTCTCCATCATCGTCACTCAACCATGTTTCTGTTATTCCTATAATGTTGTAAGAGTCTGATGAAATTCAAGCCTTTAAATCATGAATTTTGTTTGTCAATGCTCCTAGCTTTTATGTATAGACAGCAAAGGGCAGGCCTCTTACAGTGCCCACTTTCATCATTGATTTGGACTTTCCATCTTGCCCCTGCTATATTCTCAACTAACCTCCCTGCCCCCAAGTCCCTAGTTTAAACACTCCTCGACTACACATACTGTACACCTCCCCAACACACTGGTTCCCCTCCAGTTCAGATGCAACCCATTTGGCTCAAACAGATCCCATCTGTTCCAGAAGGTCCAACAGTGCCCCATAAACCTGGACCCCTCTTTCGTACACCACCCTTTACCCACGCATTTCATCTCCTTATCTCATCTAACTTAGCCTGCACATGACACAGGAAGTATTCCGGAGAATACCACCGTGGACCTTCTGCTTCTAAGCTTTTCTATAAATTTCTATAAATTTTCTATAAATTTTTCCTGCAGAACAGTCCACCAACCCTTGCTTATGTCGTTGGTGCCAACATGCACCCTGACCACTGTATCCACCCCAGCTGGGGCCAAAAGCCTATGCACACGTTGGGGCGCCCGACAGATAGGACACCATACAGGACACTTTTATGCATGCACACAAGATTCCAGAAGGGCAAACATCTTGCAAACACAACACTGAGCTGGCCCCATAATTCACTCAGTATGACCTTGACCCTCCCTGCCAGCCCAATATATTTATATAAAGTTTAGTTGATTTAAGTAACTTTTGCTAGATAAAACAAAACAGTAAGTTAACATGTAGATAATTACTTGCTGCTTTAACATGTCTATACATTAATTATAAGATTACCATACCCTTAAAATTACTTAAAATTAGTGGATAAACCTGGAACCTAAACACTTACGTTGAAACAGAACTTTAACTTAATTATTTAATCCAGTTGGGTTAGAGAGAAAAAAAAACTTGTTGGTGTTTATTGAGAAGTTACGTGGACAGAAAATGCCGCTCACACGACACCTGCAGCTGCACCTCACAGGAGGTAACACTTGTGCTGTTTATTAACAAGGACAGACAAGGACTTGCGCAGAGCGAAAGAAAAACAGCCACCCACACAAACTAGACTCACAATCACACAAATATAATCCCGTGCAATCTCGAACAACTGCTGTAACGCACGCACAACATGCGTGTACACCACTCTCTCTCTCAGTGCATCAATCCCAGGAGCTTCCGCCCTCTGACATCAGTCCAACAGGTGCTTTTGTGATAGTTCTCACACCCCATATAAGGGGAAACCACAGTTTAGCTCGACGTAATACCACATTTCTTACTTTTCAACTACCTGTTCTGTCACCCTAAATCCCCAAATTAGGGTTACCCAACTGTAGCTAGGGTTAGACTTAGAAAGGCTATGGCTTTTTCAGATGAAAAAAGGTATTCTATGATAGTTCTGTCCTACTGTATAACAGGAAACCGCAGTTTAACTCGATTTAATAGCACATTTCATACCTTGCAACAGCCTGTTGTGTTCTTCACTGTGACCAGCAGCCTTTTGTCAGTGGGGCAGACCCCCATCACTCTGGCACTCAAGCAAATACTCTCTGGTAGCAATGAGATAAAAACCACATTACCTTTCATTGCCCCCCGCAGGTCCACCAATAGCAGCTTCATGATGACGATTGATTTTCCAGTAAAGCTGTCACCATAGATCTGCTATATCTATCACATGCATCCGTGGGGGGTATGTCTAGATATAGTCCCTCATGTAAATTTATCACTTGATCTCTAAGGCCTGTGATTCTGTTTTCTCTTTTTGCTAGGTGTCCATTACCGTCCAGGCCCCCTCTCTTAAAATACATTTCATTTCCCAAAAGTAACCTTTCTGGCACTTTACATAATCACTCCAAAACAGCCCCCCACCCTCCCCGCCAGCCATCCTGAAAATGTCCCCTGGCTCTGTCTCAGGACATTGTTTGAGCTCATTCTCTTCAAAAATTTTACCAATTAAAAGTAAAAGCACAATAATCAGCAAATCTTACACCATTTGTTATGAACTCAAGTCCTGTAAACTTATATTGGATAAACATGAGGCCTCAGTCCACCCCCATGTGAAGCTCCTGCTAGTGCCCCCTCCCCCGACAGTGAAACATTCATCATTTTAATAGACTGCCCCCCTCGTGACACATTTTGGCTTCTACTGAGGATCAGAGGGGCAAAGTGTTTCTGTACACAGAATATCCATCATCTGATAAACGGAGATGTTCTGGTTGGTCCTGTACCTCATTTCCAGTTTTCCGTTTCTCCTGAAATTTTGAAGGATTACCCAGATGTGTGTCCACAGTGCTCTGGCGTGAGCTGGTACATGTCTTACCAGCAGACGCGTTTGCTGCCATTGACTTGCTATGTCAGTTCCGGAACTTCTGCCATGAGATGGTTTTATTGTACACGGTTTCAGGCTTTAGCTTCCAGTGCTTTCAGTCTTTTCAGAGATCTCCCTTCCTTCCTGTTCAGCTCAGTGGTCCCTGAAATCTGCAGTCTTCCTTTTTGTGAGATAGGCTTCCCCACTTCTTCACGTCTGCGTCTTTTACATGACGAATGACCATACGCTTCAGCTCCAGCTGTTATTCTGCCAGGACTGTCTTATCGCCTCTCACCGTGTGAAGATGCAACAAATTTACCCAAAGGAAAAAATAAATTATGGTTTCCAGAATACCATATAGATGAGCTTTTTTTTTGTAGAGGTTCTCATCAACATGAGTCTTGAATGTTGTTCAACCAAAATAACATCTCCCTCCTTTGTAGGCTGGAGTCTCATATCTCCACTTAAAGTATCTCGGAATGATGAAGATAATAGTTTTATCAGGGCTGGGAGAAAACATATTGATATTATTCTGCACATGCGCAATAATCACCAGGGCTTCAGATGGCAGACAATGCCTTTGACTGGAAACCAGCTTTTAGGTGCTATACAGACATTTATTTACACCCATTATTTGGTAAGCAGATTAGTAGTATGGCTAAAATATTAATGCGATGTGTTTTGTGACACCCGAAAGTTAGTAATCTATATAAACTTGGAGTATCTTAATTAAATTTGGTTAGCAGAGCATACCACAAAATACTGTTTTGGTTTACTATGGTTTGGTATACCATGGTTTGGTATACTTCAGTGCGATATGCACTGCAGTGGCGGTGAAGAAAGGAACAGCTCAGCTGCCACAACATCTTGTAAAACAGGAGATCTTGTGGATAAACAAGGTAAAAGTACTTCGGTGATGTTGCGGGACTTTCTGTAGTTTAAAGACTGCCACATCTATTACACATAAGGGTATGCCGAATTTAAACTGATAAGTAACTTTTGGGCGTCATAAAGTGCCTCATTTTTTTAGCCATACTACTAATCTGTTTAACAAATTGCTAATAATAAATGTCCATATAGTACCGAAAAGTTGGCATCTAGCCAAATGTTTTGCCTGTCATGTGAAGCCCTGGTGATTATTGCGCATGGGCAATATATCGATATGATATCACCCAGCCCTAATTCTTATGGTCTCAGCTTTTTACTGATGTATTTGAATTTCTCCTCCAAAGGTCTGAGGCTATTTTCAGACCTGAGAAACGAATGAGAGATTGTTAAACAGTGACCATGGGCAGTTAATGGTTTCATGAGTGTTACCTGGTTTGGTTTGGTTTGGTATGCTTTGCTGTTCCGGCTCCTTGAGGAGTTTAATACTCAATATGTTTTGTTAATCTCTTTTCATGTCAGTATTTATGTAGTGGACAAGCGCTGTTTCTTAAATGCTCTTTGTTAATTTGTGTTACGGGTGGCAAGTTCTCCTCACTGGTTTGACTGTTTGAAATGTGGCATATTTAATGAATATTGTGAGTGCTAGTGTGGTAAAGTATATTACGGCCAGATAAAGGTACCGTCAGTCCATCCCCAGAGTTCCTCACTCGCCCTTTTATTGTCTTGTGATCACGCTTTCTCATTTTTCCAGTTTGAAAAGCATTGTGTGTTTTCCGGGAAACTTGGAGCTGCTTGTTAATGGAAGGTGTGTCCTCTTTTTCCAGAGGTTTTGGCAGCTATTAGGTTCCAGGGGAATTTTCTGCACTGTTAGTTTGCACTGTATCTGAGTGTGTCCTCCTCCAGTTCCTCCTGACAGATCTTTGCCCCTGATAGTGCTCTAACAAAGGGTGTGTGACTTTACAATCAAAGCAGCCAGCTTCTCTCTCCCGAGTGACTTCCGTTCCCTTTCATGTTAATAATGTTAATAATAGAGAAGGAAGGCTGCAATTAAACCTGTGAAGATGTTCAATTCGCTTGGGTGTTTTATAGTGTTTGATTTTTCCTGAAGCAGTTTTAACATGGGTATGCAATTCAGGAATCTCAGAATCAACTGTGATCTATTCAGAGAAGGACAAAAAATGTTTTTCTTTGTAGATTTTTCTTCTCTCCATATGTAAGTAGTTCTACGTTACACGGGCATAAACAGCACTCCAGATGATCCATCAAGAGTCTGAAGTGGTTTAAAGTAGATCTGCAAAAAGCCATTTTTTGTGTTGTTTGTCAGATGTCTTGCATCACTTCCAGTAAGACACAGACAGTAGCCTGCATGTAATACGTCGTGGGAGTGCATTTTGTATATATGATTTTTTTTCCTCCTCATGTTTTGGACATCAGGGATCATAACTGGACAGTATGTAGTTCCCTATGCTGTGATACATTCGCTATGTTGTTTAAGCCTCCTTGAAGATACAGACCACTTTGTTAAGTGGAGAAACGTCACTGACATCTCTGCCACTCTTCTTCCAGGAGAAGTTGAAGCTGAAAGTGAAGATGATGAAGATGATGATGACGACTGTAAGAAGTCATCTATGGATGAGGTAGCAAGCCTTTCCCTGTATCTCCCAGTGTAAATAAGAGGGACATATCAAAATGTTTGCTTTAAAGCAGGCTTAAGGAAGAAAGGAATATTCAAGTACTTTACATGCTGATTTTATGATGTTCATTAATTTCTAAGTTTGATATGTGCAATGTTCGAGATGTAACCTTTTGCTAAGGAGCAATTGAGTTTCTTTCTTTTTTTTTTAAAATGGTATTCATTATTTTTTCCCAGTGTAGCAATTTGAGAAGCCACCCTTATTCCTAAGCCAAGTTTGCCCCCTGGTGTACATTATTAGAATTACATCTATGTATTGACAGGTTCTTATATTTTGCTTTTGATTAAAAACTTTTTGTATTTAAACATTGATCGCAAATATAATTGTCTGTCTCTGTCTTTGTGCTAATGGTCCAGGGAACAGCAGGAAGTGAAGCTTTTGCCACAGAAGAAATGTCCAATCTAGTCAACTATGTCCAGCCTGTCAAGTTCTACTCGTTTGAAGCTTCAAAAAGTAATCCCTCTCTTGAAAAATCATATAGCTCTTTCAGGAAACATGTTTGATACTTTATCTATTTATTTTTCTCTTTCAGAAAGCAATAGGAGTTATCAGATGTCTTCTTTTGTGGAAACGAAGGCTCTAGAACAGCTTACAAAGTCACCCGTTGAGTTTGTAGAGTATCCTTTTCCTGTCGTCCAGTACCCTTCCAGAGTGAGAGCAAACCTTGAATTACTGATGGCCTGTAAAGCAGCAGATAAGGATGGATGGATAGATGGATGGATGGATTGGATGGATTGATTTATGGATGGCTGGGTGAATGGTCGGATGGACAGTTTTACTCGACTCACCACTTGAGGAAATGATCAGTACCTAGATCCAATGTAAGACTTGTTGACATACATAACTGTGGCATGCAACATTCCAGTTAGCATGGCGGAACGCTTTTTCCCCGGATCTGCTGGTCATTCTAAGTTGCTTGGATGACCTCCTTGATGAAACATCACTAGGTATAACAAGCTTCAGCTCAGCCGAATCTATCCCAAGGGCACCAGGGTGGACTCCTCAAACTACATGCCTCAGGTGTTCTGGAACGCGGGCTGTCAACTGGTGGCGTTGAACTTCCAGACGATAGGTGAGCCTGATTGGTTGCTGTGTCTGCACTTTGTCTCCACGACTGTCATTCTGACCCATACAGACTGACACAGGGACTGTAGCTAAGTACAGACCGGCAGTATGTCAATGTGCCTTCATTCATCAACCACAGAGTTAACTGGGTTCTGATGTTAGACCAGAGATCCCAGGTGTCACCTTTCGCCTCATGGAGTGTGACGTGAATATGGGGATGGCGGTGGATCTGCCCATCTCTTTGCAGACCTCCCAATGCAGCTAAACCAGGGCTTGTTCGAGTACAATGGGAAGACTGGGTACCGGCTCAAGCCCGAGTTCATGAGGAGGCCGGACAAGAACTTCGACCCGTTTACGGAGGTCACTGTGGATGGGATAGTAGCCAATACCCTGTCTGTGAAGGTGAGTCTGCTTTTTTGTGCGGTTTCAGAGCTCAGGATAAGTGGTTGGAGGATTGATGGATGCATGGATGGATGATATGGTGTGAAATGGGCATTTGTAGACAGAAATATATGATGGAAAACATATGCAAGCATATAAGGAGGATTTGTGGAGAACATAAACTTTAAAACCTGCAGTATGTTTGCAGAGGTTGAAAGAACCTGATTTGCGCTCTACAGATTATATCTGGACAATTCTTGTCAGACAAGAAGGTCGGCACATATGTGGAGATAGAAATGTTCGGACTTCCTGTCGACACGAAGAGGAAAGCATTCAAGACAAAGACATCACAGGGCAACGCGGTGAACCCCGTGTGGGAGGAGGAGGCCATAGTGTTTAAGAAGGTGGGTCTATGGCATCCTCTGGACTGTGTCACTCTGAACTCATTACTCACAACCTCTCTGTGTTTCTCTGTCCAGTTGTTACAGTGTATGTTCTTCAAACAAGCCCATCATCTCAATTTTGAGCAACAGGGTCCTTGTAATTGGGGGAAGTATATGGTTCATTGGGTTAGAACTTTGTGCCCATGATCACAAAGTTGATGGTTCAAATGTCATGGTTGACAGAATGATTTCTCTATTGGACTTTTGAATAAGGCCCTTAACCCCAATTGTTCCAGGGACTGGCTGACCTTGTTTTCTCGTTTGTACGTCACTTTGGATAAGAACAACTGTTAAATAAAGAAAAATGTATATCTAGTTTGTCGTTATGGAGGCAATATTTAAGTGATGTCCATTAACCTTCTGTGAAGAGTCTGATGGTCAAGTGCATACTCCCTTAGGTAGTGCTCCCCACTCTGGCATCACTGAGAATAGCCGTGTTCGAGGAAAGTGGGAAGTTCATTGGCCACCGCATCATCCCTGTGTCTGCCATCCGCCCAGGTAGGACTAAGGTGCTAGATAGTGGTCATTCTGTAGTGGAGTTCAGTGACTTCTGACCTTTGACCCTGATCCTTGAGGTCACATCACCGGTTTCTGATTGGCTGTACCTCCTCTAATCATAGGTTATCGCTACATCGGCCTCCGAAATGAAAAGAGCCAGTCACTGCTATTATCAGCCCTTTTTGTTTACATTGAAGTCAAGGACTATGTCCCTGACACCTTTGCAGGTAAAATTCATGACTCTTTTAACTTGTACGTGAACCTGTTGTTATCACAATATGTACATGTAGTGTACCGTACTATTTGGCATTTGATGAGAACATCTCCTTGAAATAGTCAACTGTGTTTATTGGGTTTAATGTAGTGAACTTATTGGTTATAATGAAATGATTTTGGTTAATGTAAATAATGTAATTAATCATCATTACCATTGTTGTGTCATCTTGTACACTGATTACCTTGTAAGGCATTTTGTGTTGCATGTTTCATTGATAGCTGTCTTTCAATGCATTGCCTCGTCACGGGTTAAGCATGCAGACGGCCTAGGTCACTTGTGTACGCTTTCTGGTCTCTATGAGCAGATGTGATTGAGGCATTATCCAATCCTATCAAATACGTCAACCTGATGGAGCAAAGGGCCAAGCAATTAGCAGCTCTCACCCTGGAGGAGGAAGAGGAGGAGGACGAAGGGAAGGAGGTGGGCATTTCTGTCACTGTCAGAAGTCCTGCTCACATGCTGCCAAATCGTAATGTAAATTATTGTTAAAAAGTTGCATGAATATTCTCACGATTTTCCCACTGATAGCTGCTGCCGCAGGAGCTAAAGTAGTGTGGTGCATTATGGGAATGTTGACAACCGTTAAAGGTGTCCTGTTGAACGAATCAGACCTTAGTGAGTCTGATGTTTGACTTGTGAACGATTCTGAAAATTGTTTTCCAGTTTTAATAAATGTGATACCTTCACTACTTCATAAATATTTATTACCGAAGTCTGAGTTACGAGGTTTACATTTAAGTGGTAATAATTTCATTACAGCTAAAATGTGATCATACACATTAGTAATTTATTCAATTGATTTTTTTCTGTTTGAATTTATATGACGGTTCTTATGAAAGCTTTTTGAAAGGCAATACTGTTGTTGTTATTAATAGATCCATTCTGGGCCATTTGTGAAATCTAAAAATATAATAAACTGTGGTGCATGTCCCCAGTCAGTATGTTTTGCTGCATTTCACTAATTAGATTGACCTCACAGACAGACTCACACACACTCTCACATGCGAAACGTGCACACACAGACACACGCACACACCTGAACTCATATCTTTGTGGGGACCGTCTATTCATTTCTATGGACAAAACCCTAATCCCAACAATGACAACCTTAACCTCTACCCAGCCCTAACCTTAACCATAAATAACCAAACAAAGTACAAGTCTTTTGCCAGTTTTGGTGCTTCGATTGTAGTCACAGTTTTTTGTAAAATTGAATTCCCCCTTGTGGGGATGGGAAAATTTATCCCCACCACGTCAAAATAACAGGTTTTTATCATATTGTGGGGACATTTGGTCACACACACATACACACACTCACACTGACATGTTTGCTTTGCCCTTGTACTGCATGTGCTGCTTTTTCTGGACAAAATCAGGCAGAAAACATTATTTTTGGTTCCTGTCAGTTTATTGGGTCATTTACAGCAGAATTGTGTTATGTAACTGATACACATGGGTGGAAAAAGTACTTTAATACAAAATTGCCCTCATGCAAATGCTCTGCTTAAATTATTTCCATTATCGATGGTGTAATTTCATTGTTGCTATTTATTAAGCTGAAGTCTCAGCTTACGTCCGTATGGATGGTCCCCAAGGCCCAGTCCTCTATCATAATAGGATTCTATTTTGAATCGGGATCGAGGAATACGTCTTAATATGTGACCCAAATATGTACGCAGTCAGACATGCAGTCATGATGGTGTTTCTTACTGTAGCTTTGCTTAATTGATTAAAAGTAACTTCGTTTAATCTTGAAAGTTTTGATAATTATGACTCGCCTACAGTTATAGCAGCCTGGAGTTACAGCAGCTATAACAGCCTACTGGAAGCTGACTGTGATTCAGGCTGACTGTGATGCGTGAACGCAGCCTCTACAATGAGTGCAGTGAGCATCATCAGTACATATAAAGCAAAATGTGGAGAGCCTGTGTGAAATATTGAAATACAGACATGACTGCCGTCTTTTGATTTTATAGTCCATTCTCATGATGGATTGCCACTGTTCTATTTTTGTTTGTGTATTAATGTTCAGGTTGTCTTTTAGTACTACTTGCATTGCTGCACCCCATGATTTGCAAGTTGTGTGAATTGTATAGGGTTGGTTAGAGATTATGGATTTGTTGGAAGCAGAGTCACCAATGAATGTTCATCCAAGCCGGATGCCTTTTGATTAATACTGCTTTTCTGTAAGATGAAGAGGACAACATGAAATCTGAATAAACCTGAGTGTATGAAAAAATGCATAGATTTTTAGAGAATTTAGATCACATTTATCACACAGTATGTCTGATTAGTGGCAGCCATTTTTACCAATGTGGTGTTGACCCCCGAAAAGCCATCAGTGTGATTAATAGAGAAAAGATCTAAAGGTCCCCAAGGGATCTTCCTTCTACTGTCGTAGCTCATCTAGGCGGCTACCTTCGAGGAGTCAAGAGCACCTGATAACAGGCGGGGGGGGAGAAACCACGCCATAGCAACTGCCAGCAGGAAGCGCTTTATTCCGCTGACGGGTGTGTGGCGCTCTTAGGTAGGGTGAATGCTTGTGGGCACCAGTCTGAACCTGACGAGAAGCAGCTGCTGGTCAAACTGGAGCAGACTGGGAGGACATTCCAGTAGGACTAGAGAGGCTATGCTGAGGAGGGTCGGACACCAGAGTTACATTTATAAACTCTGCAGCCTGAAGGAGGTACCAAGAGGATGCCGGATTATCACAGTGTGTGTGGAAGTATCCAGGGAGATGACACTGGGACTCTGTTTGAATGGGTACTTTCGGTATAATGATTGTAATACATTAGATTTATGGAAGTGTGTGTGTGTGTGTGTAATAATTACCTGAATTACCCAACTCTGATATAAACACAGAAAGGGAGTAATAGACACAGAAACGGACAGTGATGAGCAATACAGTAATGCTGAATGTATTGAGTAGCCGATGGATGAAACAAGACGTGCAAGGTGGACATGGAGTGATGAGAGAGATGAAAGTGAAGAAGGCAGAGTGGAGAGAGCTAGCGTGGCACAAGAAGGTTTGAAGGTTGTAATGTGCGTTTGTCCATGTGTGTCTCATTTAAAGGAGGACAATTTATGTTCTCTTACTTTCCATTCAATTGAAACTGATGGCCATGTGAATTAATTGGTAGTTGTGGCATTTTTTTATTTGAATGGTTAAAATTTAAATGAGAGCATTAATGTTTGACTGTGCTGTTCCAAGCAGTGACCCAAAGAACTTTGTATTTGTTGTGTTCTGTTGTGATTAAATGATGTTCTCAGCAAAGTTTATTAAGTTTATAGCTCTCTTGTATAACATTTCTATAATACCAACCTTGTTTCCCGGAAGTTAAAGTCAGCCATGTTATGAATGTTATGATTATCACTCTTGGTTTATTACTCAGCTGAAATGGGGTTAAATGTCATTGTTTAAATGGTCTTAATATTTATGGTGGAAATGTGGTGAAGTAGAGTTATGCTTTAGCACCTGTGTTCCTTTCATGTAAATAGATCATATGCATTTGATGCAGTAGATGCTGCCACCTACTTTTAGATTTCAAGGGCTATTCGTTTAGATCTTTATTAATGTTGACATAAAGTTATATTTTTTGTCTGGTTTGAAGAGGACAAGGTCTCAACCCTGGTGTCTGCTGGTGGAGGTCTGGGCACAAAGGTACACTGTGCATCAGAGGCTGTCAGCTCTGAGACTTTTATTATGAGTTTATTAGGAAATAAGTGGGTTGTGAAGGGGGTGGAGCCATTGGAATAGCGTTGGCCTTCCATTGGTCCAAACCAGGTGTGGTGATCCCACCTGTCCTTTCTAAACCTCATTTGTGTCACTGGTATGGTAATGGTCTAGTTGCTGCTTAGTGAAGCGGTCTAGCCTTCTCTTAGGGAAACATGCCGCGTTTAACGAGGCCCCCAGTCGATTGCTACTTAGGAACCAGAAGCCAGGTGTTTTCGGTCATGTTCAGAAGTTAGTGGTCGTGAGATGACGAAGGATGATGGGAGGACCCAGTGCTTTGTGGGTAACCTGGAGAACATGCCAGAGTGGAGAAGTTCAGATGAACTCAGCAACACTTCTGTTGTTTCAGGTAGAACCGGGGGGTGACGACCCATCCGAACCTAAGAATGAACCCAAGCCAAACCCGGCAGAGAATGGGGTGAGCCACCCCCCATGCAGCACCCCCCGACCCCAATGTCAAGTAACCAACCAGCCCCAGTCCAAAGGTGAGCCTGACAGAGAGCTGGAGGAGGGATCTGGCCCCGCACTCTTTGTTTTTTACTCTGCGCTGGCTAGCGTCTCGGATAAATGGCTGGCTTCTGCCTGAGCTCAAAGCCGCTGAGCTGTAGTGAGAGACGGCAGGTCAGTGAGCCACCGGCCGCCCACAGACTGACCCCACCACATCCTGATGCTGAATGCTCATCGGAAGTGTACTTAACATTTACATTATATTTATTTCATTTAGTAGATGTTCTTGTCCGTAACGATGTACAACTGAGCAAAATGGCAGGTTACATATGGCTGTTAAGCAGTCAACTACGTATAAGGGCAGCTAGGCTGAGATTCCATTTACACTGAGTGCCCCTTTACAAGGGTAAGCAGTATTCGAGCAGGAGCTACACAACATCTTTCAACAAAAGCAGTTTTATCCTAGTAAACTTAAATACCCTTTATAAAGCATCTAGCATTTGAGGTTGACATATTAAGCTATAGTTAAAAATTTAGCAACAGAAGTAAAACTGCTATAAAAGATTATATTTGTGGACGTGTTTGCACCAAATGTGATGTCATTTCAGAGTGAAAGATCAAGTCTCGTATGGGTTTGCTTAAGAGTTAAGTTTTCCTGGAAGATCTTGTGGAAGAACACAGGTTTTGTACATCTTGTACAGGTTTGCCTATGAGTGAAATACTTCTGTAGTACAGCTCTCCTATGGGTTTGCCAGTGAGTAAACAAGTTCTGGAACATTCAGAGTTTCTCTCTACACTTAAATACAGATCTGGATTCTGCCCTTCATGAAATAGAGTCCAAGACGCAAGGACAAATATAAACGGAAATATTATGATGAATTGGGTCTGCTGTAGAGTCCGATGGAGTTGAAAGGATTAAGTGCTACATTAAAGATCAGTGACAAATAACTTGGTCAATAATGTGTGTATTTTAGGGTCGGTGAAACCAGCTGCAAAAACTGAAGATATTATACAGAGTGTCCTGACAGGTAACAGCTACTAAAATAATAACTTTTAATTTGGTATTTGAGCTACATGGGCTACATATTAAAATAAAAGCCAGTCGAGACTGTGTGTATTTCATTGGACATGGATTCGAGTTTTACTAAGGTAGAGACAATTCAGTGGTCTTGAAAAAGCCCCTGCACGGTCATGCCGTAGTCTGACAATCCATTGTCCCTCCAGAGATCGAGGCACAGACTTTAGAGGAGCTGAAGCAGCAGAAAGCATTCGTGAAGGAGCAGAGAAAACAGTACAAGGAGATGAAGGAGTTGGTGAGAAAACACCACAAGAAGACCACAGACATGATCAAGGAGCACACAGCCAAGTACAATGAGTATCAGAATGAGTACTTACGAAGGAGGGCCGTCCTACAGAAGAACGTCAAGAGAGACAGCAAGAAACGGTAGGGGTCATCGAACGGACATGTCTGTATGCTTTGATCATCAATCTCTTAGACATCTACCAATAAAAAGTATTTATGTATTTTAGGATTTATGCAAAAGGAATCGTGATCATGAAAAACAGATCGGTGTGGTTCCAATTCCAAGGTGCTGACGGGGCTTCCCAGCCTATAGTCAATTTATATCGCTGAAAATTAAGTAACAAAAAAAATAATAATAATGGCCAGCTTATGTAGTATACCCATTCTTCTAAAAAATAAAAAAGTCAAGTTTAGAGTCTGAATAGAAACTTTCCATCTATCTTCCATTTAAAAAAACATTCCATAACACGATTTTTCCTGCTTAGTGCTGTATCATTTATCTAGTAATGTATTTTTGTAGATGTAATGTATTTATGCAGTACATCAGCACAGGAGAAGAACCTCCCCTGAAGTGCAATACTGTAAACGACTTTTTGATGTTAAGTGTGGCTGTAATCCACAGACTTGTAAATGCTTTGTGTATCTCTACACCAGCACTTCGGGTTCATCTCCTTAAGGGCCTGACAGTTTGCCGTTTCAATGAGTCTGATGTGTTTGTCATGAGTAGCGCCACCGTGATGCAGAACGCTGTCCTGTCACCTGAAGCTGGCCGTGAAAGATGCCCTGCCTTGTGCCTACCATAGCGACAGTCTCTAAGGCCCTGCCGGCACAGAGCCCAGTCTCTTTACCGGGAAAGGCCTCATCAGTCAATCGGAGTGACCCACCGCAGACCGAGGTGGCTGCCTTTAAAAGGATCCGAGCTCTCAGGGACTCGCAGCTGGACGGGCTGATTTCCAGGCTCGTTTCCAGACCCAATTCCATCGCTCTCAGCTTCTAACGATGTGTAAACCATCTGAGGCTTCTTGTCTGGGGAGAGAGCTATTATTCAAGCAGGTGTTCAGCATAGGCAGTCTCTCTTGCTCTGGATTACATCCCACTGCCCTGACAAAGGGCTCTTACACTTAGGGAAGAAATGTGTGAACCATCATGAGGGGAATCCGAGCTATGTGTATGAAGTGTTTATGTTTTTATGCCCTGCTTTTCTTTACCATAGTGAGAAATCTGGAAAGTTCTTGCTAATGTGAACAGAATGTGACTTTACTAGTGATCAGAAGCCAGGCCTGATCACGGTCACGGGGCATTGAAGTCCGTCGCTGGCTCTGCGCATAACAGCAGGTGGAGGTTTGCTTCTGAGCGCATTCCCCAGGAAAGACGTCAATTTAATCTCCGGAGTGTCATTCATTCCTGACCGATGCCTCCAACACCAGATCCTGTGAATGGTTAGAGGTTTCTGGATAGCCCACATCTCCCACACATGTTCATTTCCCCATGAAAGGATGCTTTGCCGCACATATCCAATTAGATGCTTTAAAAACTCACATGTTAAAGTCAGCTTGTGTAGAACAAGTGCATTTGAATTCTCATTCACATGTCCACTCAAAATAGTAAACAAATTACTCAATCCACAGCTGATTATCTGTACTGCTTATGCATAGAAACTGTTGTTGAATTTTGAATGGTGTTCTGGGCTTTGATAGAACCATAGAACCACCTGCTAGATTATAGAGAGAGGAACAGGGGTGACATGGGCAGTGCCGGTTGAAGCCCATATGGCTGCTTATACAAGCTTTTCTGCAGATCAGCTTAGGCAGCCCCCTGCATCAGCCAGTGGGTTGAGCGGCCCTGAACCTGGGTGCTGTTTTGCTGTGCTCTTAGTGATATTTATGAGTAGTTGTAACTATAAAACAACAGCCCTGTGTTGGTGTGTTTTAATTTCATGTAGAATAATTGCTTAAGTGGGTCACTGTTCCTGAATGCTCCCTAGGGGGCAGCGGTGCTGGCTTTCACAATACAACGCAAATCCGCAAGCGGCGAGGAATTTCAGGCTTTTTCATGGAGAAGCCTCCTTGCCTCCTTGGAGAAGCCTCCTTGAATAATAGTTGCTTTCCCACAAGTTCTATTGAATATCTTTATTACCACTGCACACGTGCAACAAAATTGGATGCCACCCTATTAGTGCAAAACAGTAAGGACTTATAAAACTATAAAGAAATATAAATATAAATTTGTTCCCTTTAGGGTTACACAGTTTAAGCAGCATTTAATGCAATAATGGCTTTTGGGTAAAAACTGTTCTTTAACCTATTTGTCTGTGTTTATTTGTCCTAAAACATCTGCTCGAGGGCAGCAGTTCAAACAGAGAGTGTCTAGGGTCTTTAGGTATGCTCTAGCCTTTTTGAGATAGCAGGAGCTGTGAAGAGAGATGGGAGAGGGCATTTTCTGGGTGGTGGTGATGACTCTGTGGTGTGCCTTCCTCTCTGATGCTCTACAGCTAGCAAACCACACACAGATGCAATAGGTCAATACCCTCTATGGTGCAACGATAGAAGGACATGAGCAGTTTTTGGGTGAGATGGTTCTTCCTGAGCATCCTTAGGAAGTAAAGTCTCTGCTGTACCTTCTTTAAGGAACTTAGTTCCAAGTTCCGTCTCGACTGGGAACTTTTGTAGTTCCTGGCCACTTTCTTGTAATCCTTTCCCACCGCACAACAGGAATTGTGAACTTCATGCTAAATAAGCAGGGAATGCAAAAGCTGTAGGTTAAACTTAACACATAGTTTCATAAGTGAGGAAATTATACTGGCACTCAAGAATGATGGAGGATGAATTTTGTTAGTTAATTGGGTGCGTGGGATCATCATGTAGTCCAAAAATACAGGAAAAATCACATTCTGTATTGGTTCAGAACAAGACATAGCATTTTGTGTTACAGTATTAATCTTCTCAACTTTTTAGACACTCAAATTATACAACTTAATTGTCTAAACTGTTGAGTTTTCCTCAGGGGTAGTTAATCGGTTTTGTTGTGTTACCATTCGTTTCTGTAATAAACAAAAGTATTTCACCAAATCCTTCGCAAGAGTTACTGAGATGAGAAAAAATGACAAAATTAACAAAAAATTGAGGAAAGATATACATGATATCATACAAATCAATTGTTTATTGTAGGTTATATGCAATAAAGTAGAAATATTTAAAAACATTTTACGTAGCATTATAGCAAGCTGGTCAGAAACCAGAAACCACATCAACCAGGTCAGAAGTAAGGTGTGGAAGGGACAAGTCAAACATTGTAGCAATGTTTAACAGACTGAAGTTTCCAATGTAAGAATACTTCCACAGTCCAAATACTGACTTCAAGTGCTGCCCATTTTCCAGGGTCCCGCCATCCAGCCCGGAGCATGGCCTTTCATCCCTGGAGCAGGAACTCTCAGACCTGGACCAGGAATCCAACCAGAAGCTCAGGGAGCTTAAAGAACAGCAGCAGCAGCGACTCTTGGATTTGCGTCAGGAGCAATACTACAGTGAGAAGCACCAGAAAAAGGAACACATCAAACAGGTAGAGAGAGATACCAGAAAAGGAACACATCAAACAGGTAGAGAGAGATACCAGAAAAGGGACACATCAAACAGGTAGAGAGAGATACCAGAAAAGGGACACATCAAACAGGTACTGTAGAGAGAGATACCAGAAAAGGGACACATCAAACAGGTAGAGAGAGATACCAGAAAAGGAACACATCAAACAGGTA
>JAODKC010000043.1:15757897-15768023 GCA_026777985.1 Mormyrops attenuatus
ATACCAGAAAAGGAACACATCAAACAGGTAGAGAGAGATACCAGAAAAGGGACACATCAAACAGGTAGGAAGAGAGACACCAGAAAAGGGACACATCAAACAGGTAGAAAGATAAACACTAAGAAGGGGAGCATGAAGCAGGTAGAAAGAGACACTAATAATGGAAACATGTCTAGTAGATAGTTATAGACACTATATGTGAAGAACACATAAAGCAAGTAGTGCTCACATCGTTATGCACCTTTGAGGCTCTTCTTTATTTTACCTACCATGCTCCACCATACACAAGGGAACCTCACACTAAATGTGACTGTGCGTCTCTGCTTCCCTCTTGTTAGCATCAGGGTGGAACATTGTTACCTACACACAATTATTTATTTGTTTGACGGTGGTACTTTTTGCAGAAGTTCATCGTTAATCAACGGCTGCTGGGTCACTTTATAATTTTTTTCATCCCTTGTCATCTGTTCTTTCTCTTTCCCACAAGCTTGGCAATGCTGTTACCATGCATTCCCTCTCTCTGCCATTAAGCAGATCAAATCTGGAAGTCTGTACCTTTATCTATAAAGTATTGCTCGGTTAAAACACAGATTTTTTTCTGTTCTTCCTTTTTCTGTTGCCACCTTATCGACCCCTGTCATCTCGTAATGTTTTCCTTCACGACCCTTTGAAAAATGACTTTCATATTGTGCTTTTTACCTCGAGAGCCTTGTTCCAGCTCATTGGCTGAGCTGTCCAAAAGAGCAGGAGCGCTTGAGTCTTTGGGGCTGTTAGCGGGTGTGGCTGCCTTGTTCATATGTGGAGGCTCACTGAAGTGCAACGGCTAACCCAATTATATGTGATGCCAGTCTAATGGAACAGATACGTCAGCTGTATAGATAATGAGGCTTTGCTGAAATAATAACAATAATGAAAAAACAATGACGGTCATGGACATTACATTTTGTCTATGGGTATGATTCTAAGTTTGGGTACGAGAGGGCCCACTGGGGGTGGTGTGTGGGTTGGCAGGTTAGAGAGAGACTCGGAAGGTTCGATTCCTATAGCCAACAGTCTGCTGTGCTGTGACCCCCAAGCTTGCCCTCACCTATATATATGTCTGTGTCTCATGGACAATAAAATGCAATAGGTGAAAAGACAGTATATTCCCATGGTGATGGATAAAGTATCACTTTTCTATGCTAAATTTTATATGCATGTAGAACAATATGTAATCTTTAAACTGCAATCTATTCTGTTTTTGTTTTCATAGCTTGTGGAGAAATTGACCACAGTAGCAGAGGAATGTCAGAACATGCAGCTCAAAAAGCTGAAAGACGTCTGTGAAAAGTAGGTTGTTAAGCATGCAAAGTGTTTCTGTGTTTTTAAGATCATAAAGGCACACCATGTTTGCTGAAGCATTAGCGATGCTGCTTTTGTGAAGGGAGCGTCATGCATTTTGTGGTGAGAGTTTATATCCTCTTTGTCATGCAGGGAGAAGAAAGACCTGAAAAAGAAGATGGACAAGAAAAGACAGGAGAAGATCAATGAGGCCAAGTATAAGGAGAAGAACCTCACCGAGGAGTAAGTGAGAGTCTGTGTGGGAGAGAGAATCTGTCGGGGGTATGTTCAGTTGGGGGAGGGGGAGGGATTGCCAGTAGACTCTGGGACATCATGTTGGTATCGGGGTCACCTGTCTCCTGTGCCTTCTAAGTATCAGACAATTTATAGTGTATAAATGTGCATACTGTAGTGCAGTGTGTCCCAATCTGGTCGTTGGGAACCCATGGACAGTCTATGTTTTTGTGGGGGGGGGGGAGTAAAAACATGGACTCTCTGGCAGGGAGCTTGGAGGGAACAGAAATGTGGATTGTCTGTGGGTTCCCGAGGACCGTATTGGGAAACACTGCTGTAGTCTATTATGTTTTATCTTTTTTAATTCACACATTTTCTTAAAATAGGGATGATACTTAGAAATATGTCATAGTGCCAATTTTGAACAGTCGAGTTATTTTGAGGTCTGTATGACAACTCAGGCAAAACAACTAAATAACTTTTTTCTATGTTTAAGTAATTTTTCTGTTGCAGACTAATGAACTATTCATACCTGCCTACCAAGCTGCCTGCATTGGTTTACCATGTACTGTATGTCTGTAACACAGATTTCTGTGATTTCCAGAGAAAAAATGGAGATCAACAGGTCTTACATTAATGAAGTGGTACAGTCCATTAAACGGGTAAGAATCTAAGGCTTATTTTCAAACATCTTCAAGGAAGTTTAACATACCGTAGGTTACTTATCTGTATTTAATGTATGATTTAGAGTGTTAAAGTGACTGCACATGACTGCCATTTTTAAATTACGGTTGAATTATACAGTATTACGGTTGATGCTGCAGTTGTGAATTTCTGCCAAAGTTCGACACCTTGCCCATGGATCGTGTGTGTGTGTCTGTGTGTGTAAGCGTAGCTTTTTCTGTCGAATTTTGCCCTCAGCTAGAGGAAGCACAGAGCAAGAGGCAGGAGAAGCTTCAAGAGAAGCAGAAGGACATTCGGCAGCAGATACTGGATGAAAAACCTAAGGTGACCTTTTTTTTTTGTTTGTTTTTTTGTTCGATCTCCACTTTTTCCAGCTTAACTATCACACTTAATTAGCAGGTTTTGAAAAACAAGAGTCAGAGTTCTTTTACGTTTTAATAGTAACTACCTTAGTAGCATAATCACAGCTTATTTTAAGACATTAGTCAAAATGGAATAATATACGTTCCTAACATATTCTTACTGAACCTTAATTTGCATTTGAGGTAGGGCTACCCAGTATTTTTGTAGTGACTCCTTGTTGTCTGTTATTGGCTGTCATTATACATTATTCTCATAGACTGGCTGCTCATTGGATGAGGAAGGTAAGGCGTGCTGCATCCCACCACTAACCAGTCACTGCGTTAATGTTGAAAGGCTCCAAACATGCGGCTGCAGGGCCCGGATGTACCCTAAGCAAAAGGGCCCAACTCAGCCGTATGCCATAATCGCAGTGAGAAAGCAGGAGTTCCTCTGTGGTCATGTGACACGCCTGCTGAATGGCCTTAGTGCACTGGCACGTTTTATGCCATGGCTGCAAAGTGCTGCATGCACTACCTTATTTCCTAGGTTTTCCACCAGTTGTAGGACCCCTGTTTGTGTCCAATGTACACTTGCAACATTGGCAGCTGTGTGGAAGCCAGGCCCTGATCTGAGTTGCGGTCCAGAGTCACCAGGGAAACAAACAGAGCTGTCCTCCTCATTCCCCCTTGCCGCTCTCCCACACACAGAGCCGTCCTCCTCATTCCCCCTCGCCGCTCTCCCACACACAGAGCCGTCCTCCTCATTCCCCCTCGCCACTCTCCCACACACAGAGCCGTCCTCCTCATTCCCCCTTGCCGCTCTCCCACACACAGAGCCGTCCTCCTCATTCCTCCTCCCCGCTCTCCCACACACAGAGCCGTCCTCCTCATTCCTCCTCCCCGCTTTTCCACACGCAGAGCTGTCCTCCTCATTCCTCCTCACCCCACTGCCACACACAGAGCCGTCCTCCTCATTCCCACTCGACATTCTCCCACACGCAGAGCCGTCCTCCTCATTCCTCCCCGCCGCTCTTCCACACACACAGCCATCCTCCTCATTCCCTCTTTTGTGCGGTAATGTATCACCCAGCACTTTGTTACTCTCTTCAGCCCATGTGGAATGCACTGGAACTCAAAATGCACGCTCACACACACAAGCATGGCTTGGTCAAGGCGTCTGTGTCACGTCAGGTTTTTGAACATAGTTGGTGGTTATTTTTGACATTTTATTTTACTTTTCAATCTCTTTTTTTCCAGAATCCTGTTATTAGGTTTTATTGTTCTTTTTGCTGGACGCCATGGATTTAAAATAAGACACATGATGTATAACGTTAAAGTACAGAGATCAGCATATTACATCATAAATCCCAATAACACAAAGTTCATGTCAATGCTCATTTATAAGCACCGGGGTCAGGATATGACATCACATATCCCCATCATTTGTGGCTCCCACTGGTGTCATATATCCCAGCCATAAGGCCTTGCCTACCTTACTGCTTTGTCCTTTGGCTTTGATTCAATGTTATTAGCCCTCTTGACCTTTTTGTAATTGAAACTTTGAGGCACTGATCTGTGGAGGTTATTTATGAATGTTCTGAATCTTGAATGTTATCAGAAAAGCATGTGACTCAGCCATGTTTGTTGTGGGAGAAATATTTCTGGTATCTCGGTGTATTGTGGCAGCTCAGGCAGCTGCTATCAGTTCGAGTTCTGAGGGGAGTGAATGAGCTCCTGAAGCATGTTTCGAGGAGCAGTAATTGTGTATATTCCCCTATATTTAGGGAGAATACTTCCATCTGCATTGAACATACAGTATAAACCGAGGGATCTGGACATCATGGGCATGATCTTAGCATACAGATATTTCCTCTATGATTTTTTATGTGTTTTATTATTTGATATATGACCACTAGAGGTCCCCATAGAATATGGAATCAAATGAGTGATGAGCAGGGGCTTAACAAGCATGCAGTAAATGTGGTTATTCTTAATGTATATAATGTATACTGTACCTAGTAAATTTAGTAAATTTACCATAAGGTATATGCTGTAAGTTCTGACAATTTAATAATCTGATGAGGCAGCTTGTTGGTGTTTGCATTTATCACTTGTACAGCATGAGACTAAATTATTCACAAGCACTAAGATGATCGAAATCTCAAATTCATAGAGTCATAGTAACAACGATTAATTGGGAAATTAATAAAAGTACAGTGTAAATAGACAGCCACTTCACCATCTTATTTTCTGAATGATGCTTATTTTAAAGTGTTCACATTTCCTACAGACAACACAAACAACCAAGTGTGTCTGAGTGCCTTCTTCCTTAGAAGGGAATCATTTGAACTCATTCGGCTGATAATTTAAACCCTAAAAGGCCCGGGTGCCAGCGTCTGAACATGCTGTGCTCATGCTGCGTACCAAACCAGGAAACCGTGCTCGGGGGAAATCCCGTCCCCACACCGGTCATGGTGGAGGTGGTAATACTGGAAATATGTGAAAGATCAGATGGAGGAAACATTTCCAGGCTTGTGCCCTAGGCAATCCCTGTGGCTTTTTTTTTGTGCTGTTTGTCTGAGAGTTCACCTACATCATGTGATACTGCTTGACCGCCGATGCTTGCTGTACAGTCTCTGTCATTTCATCATGGACTAAGTGAGGAACCGAAAGCCCCTTACTGTATGTGTCTTTAGCTAGCACGCCACCTGCTGTCTGATGTGCATTTTTCTCGAGGTACCGCTTAATTTTCGGGCTAAATTTGATTACACTGTTTGTGTTCAAACCACAAATAAGAGTTTTTCCATTTACTGTATAGTGATCAACAAGCAAGCTCTTAACATTTCCAGTCAGAAATGTCTCTATTCCTCACAATTCATCTTAAGCACAATTATGGTTTGTGGTATAATACTGGCCTTAAAGGGAAAAATTATATCTTAAAGCATCAGCTTGGTTAGAACACTGCAGGCCTTGGCCGTAATTCGTCTAATGCTCAATTTAAGTGAAGAGAAATATTGGTTTATGGGTTTTATTGATCAATGCAAACATCAATAAAGGAGCATTTCTGGGATCTGTGGCTTGTTTGGAGATTTGGGGAGCTCTCCAGAATGACTGTCTCTGGCTGCTCTGTGTGCCCTCAAGTCTTCCTCTGAGGATGTATTAATCGACTGCTCATCACTGCTTACGGGTGCATTGAGCCAACTAGAGCCGTAAAGCAGGATTACGAGACCAGCGAATACTGTGCCCACAAAGCCATCCTGCTGCCCCTGGGAAAGGGCAGAATCACCCAGCCGGGCTGTTTATCTCATGCTGCGGGTCTGTGCAGCCCAGGAAGCTGCTGAAAATGGGAAATTCAATCATTTCAGTCCATAGCAACTGTTTTTCAAAATATTTCACAAAATATAACCAGACAGATATAAACAGCAAACAGGCCGGGCACATGGTTCATTTACTGTGTGGCTGAGCATTAGAACACAGTGTGATTGCTGGTGCCAGACGTGGTGATCCCAGCATCTCAGAAACAGCCCTGTTGCTGAAAGCACCTCATTAATGACAGCGGTCAGAGGAGAATGGCCAGACTCATCAAAGTTTACAGGATGGGCACAGGTGTAAAAATAGGTCAGAACAGCAGGGGTTTGCAGAAAGGCTGCTCTCATCCATTGAAGCAGCTCTGGAGGCAAAGAGCAGTCCAACACAGTGCAGGTGCATGTGATGAAATGGCCAGTTAGATTATTAGCCTCCTGACTTTTATTATACCTGTTTGTAGGACACGAAAACTGGTAGATGCCTTCATTCACTTATTGGGTGTTACACAAATTATTAGAAGTATTTATTTATGTTTCATGTAGAGCAAAGGGAATTCTGTGACTGATTCAACACCTCATCTCACACTTATTGCTAATTCAGCTCCCTGGCGGATTTAAAGGGACAGCACTTGATTTCTTCACGGTGAGGTTGTGAGGTACAGGGAGACTGTCTCAGAGACATGCTGGATAATGACAGGTTCCTATGGATGTGTCTCTGTGTATGAACAGGATTCTCTGTATGGACACATCTCTGTCTACAGACAGGTTCCTGCCTACAAACAGGATTCTCTGTATGGACACATCTCTGTCAATGGACAGGTTCCTGCCTATGAGTAGGTGTCTCTGTATGGACATATCTTTGCCTATGGACTGGCTCCTGTCTATGGACATGTCTCTCTGTGATGGAGAGGTTCCTGTCTATGGACATGTCTCTCTGTGATGGACAGGCTCCTGTCTATGGACATGTCTCTCTGTATGGACAGGCTCCTGTCTATGGACATGTCTCTCTGTGATGGACAGGGTCCTATCTATGGACATGTCTCTCTGTATGGACAGGCTCCTGTCTATGGACATGTCTCTCTGTGATGGACAGGCTCCAGTCTATGGACATGTCTCTCTGTGATGGACAGGCTCCCGTCTATGGACATGTCTCTCTGTGATGGACAGGCTCCCGTCTATGGACATGTCTCTGTGGTGGACAGGCTCCCGTCTATGGACACGTCTCTGCGATGGACAGGTTCTCGTCTATGGACACGTCTCTGCGATGGACAGGTTCCTCTCTATGGACATGTCTCTGTGATGGACAGGTTACTGTCTTTGAACATGTCTCTGTGATGGACAGGTTTCTGCTCCAAGCTGCAGGCCTTAAGCTGCGTGTGGCAGTCCTAGCCCAGTAACACATGCACATTCTCTCCTCGTGAGCACCTGTCATTGTCTGCCTCGCACCCATGCTTCACAGCTCTTTATTCATCCGCGGTTTGGATTGGTGAGCTTCTCAGTTGTCTATTTACTATTTTGTAGACCAGGCTTGGCGATGACTGTCTTTAGTTGAAGGGGGCTAGTTGACATTAACTACATCTGACTGGGAGGTTACGAGTCCCCAGTCGGGGCTCAGCAGTTGGACTTGTGGATGACTTGCTTAACCTGAACTCGCCCAGTGAAATTTGCAGCCTTACAGGTGGGTAAGAGCATCAGTTACTTTGGAAACAAGTGGACATAGCTATTTGAATATAAACATTTGCACCTGCTCTTAGACCGCGGTGGCTTTGGTTATCAGATGTAAAATGCAATCGTAAGTAACGTGGGTTTGAATGTTCATGTTTTCATCACGCCTCATGGCTGTCTCAGGCTGACGAAGTGAAACAATGACCCTGCTTTTGCAGTACACCTGTGAGCCGTGGTTTGGCCAGGTCGGTTGCCGTTTCTCAGCATTCTGTTGTGTACCACAGTAAACATCCACCACGTCAACAGCAGTAACCTCACGGCGTGGAAATCTTCAGTGTTTTCAGAGCAGGAGGCTCAGATTCAACACACTGCAGCATCTTGTTATGCTTCTGAAGGTGGAATGCCGAGTGGCAAACACTCCCGGGGGAATAAAGGCATTCTTGATTAAATATTGATATGGTACAGAGATAGCGTTGGTAACCAGGACAACGCTGTGACTAACCCCTCGCTCAATTTAATAAGTCATTTAAGAGGCTACGTCAATGTGTAGTTCTGACCCAATTAGGTTCCTCGGAGCATCAACGGATGGACACTTATATCCTTCTCAGTCTTTTGAGATTGAGCCTGAAAAATCTTAGGACGGCCCACTAGGGTTAGGTCTCTGCCAAGAAAAGTTTGTTTTTTTTTTTGATTAGTTACCAGTTTATTGGGACAGTTGCAAATGAAATATAAATTATATAAATAACCGTTTTGCTCCATTTCAAATTATCAAGGAGAAACAGAAGATAATATTGTAAGAAATCATCAGCCTGGATTTGCTTCTGTTACACGTAATTGATTAGTAATCTGGACTTGCTCTGTTTGTTGTTGTTGAATAATTAGCGTAGAACCAAAAAAAAAACAACTTGTCGACTTGAGCATGGTGTGTTTGTAGTAACATAGCATTCCTGGCACAGACTAGGCGCTGCCATTTGCCAGCTCTACTTGCCAACAGAGAGTAAAAGCATATTGTAGTTTGTGGACTGTTTTGGCTTTGCTAACTGCCAGTCGCTAGGCTGGAGCCAGCCGCCGTCCCTCTGATAGCCTGCTGACATGTAAATGCACATCATTTGCCATGAGGTATGTGAGCCGGAGGTGTGTTGGAAACCCCGACCCCACCCCCACTGCCTGAGGACATTGACAGCCCCCTGTAGCAGGGAAATGTGGCCCCCAAAAGACTGGGGAGGGGACAGACTGCTATCATCACAGTGTGTTTCACTAAAGAGACTGTCTGGCTTCCTTATTGACTGTCACATGCCTTCTGTTGTTCATTAACAAGCAGGAGGAAATTATTACTAATCCTTCTAGCGTTTTTTTTCTTCTTTTTTTTTGACGATGATCCGGCTCATCGATCTGATTACTTGTCGCTCGATTTTACTCATGCATTTACCTCAGACTAGTCTGGCGAATGAGTGTGTGTTTTCCAGCTTGTTTGGAATGCTTGCAGTCTTGTTCTCAGTCCCGGGAAAGATGGGAATGGTTTGGATCTACTGCATGTTTTTTGACCATCATGACTGAAGCCTTGACCCTAGCAGGCACGAGGCCTTTGGAGAGTCGCAGTCTGAAATCGCAGCTCATGGTGTGGGGGGGCCTAGGCGTTAGCACGCTGCTCACATATTAAACCTCCGCTGTGTTTCCGCAGTTGGGTAATTCAGGTCCAGAGAGTACAAATCCAGACCAAGATTTTGTTTCAACCAACCAGTTGAGCATAAAGAGTCACAGTCACAGAGTATTCAACTGGTTGGTTGAAACAAAATCCCGGTCTGGACTGTTACTCTCTGGACCTCAGTTACCCAACTCTGCATGGCAGTGGCCTCACCTTGACCAGTAATTCTTACTTATTTAACCCTGTGTGGAGAAATCATGTCCAAAAATATAAGATATTCCCCCGAAGGATACAGTTTTGCATTTCCCATTTTAGCGTGAGCTGTCTCAGGGGAGGTGTAGAGACAGGGTGTTGATTTCCTGTAACGCAGTTCAGCGGCTGCATCTTTTTTAGCGCAAAGACATGAGTAGCTTCCTAGGTGGCTTAGTACAAGGCCCCAGTACTGAGATCCAGACTATGGGGGTGGAAAAGCATGCCATGTGACACGGGTGACCATTTGCAGTGATAGGGGACGCTGGCTTGTCATGCAGTTTGTTTTAAGATACACTGGCACTGCATTGCATCCTTATCTCCCAGCAGTGACTCTCTTGCACCGCCTTCCGTTTAAAGACAGAGATTCCCGGCCGCTCCTTTCCCGTTTCTTGTTCAGTCCGAATTTTTGTTCACTCCGGGTGGAGGCATGAGGGCTGTTACGGGAACGTACCTTCTGGGAGCTACCAGGAGACTGCTTGATCCCCGCACGCCTCTCCCACTCGCAGGGAGATAAAATGGTCGCGTCTGCGGGCAGGGCAGCTCTGCTTCTCCAGTTAATGGCTGTGTTCGGGGCGGACCCGGCCAATGGGAGCGGTGTGCGGTCGCCATGGAAACGCTCATCTCTCCCGGTGATTTGAACACCGCTCTCCACTGCTGAAGATAGGTGTTAGGAAAGGAAG
>JAODKC010000043.1:15768123-15779966 GCA_026777985.1 Mormyrops attenuatus
CCCCCCCGCCCCCCCCGCCCCCCCCCGCCGCCCGCCCCGCCGCGCGGGGGGGGCGCCCCCCCCCCCCCGCGTACATATAGATGGGCGGGGTGAAGGAGTTGTGAAGGAGTTGTGGTGGTTGTTGTGTTTATATCTGTTTAATAGTGATAAAGCAGGGTAAAGTACTTGAAAATAACTGGATATAGAATTGCATGGGGGCATATGAGCACAATTATGATCCCATTTTTATGACTTTACATTGTATAGGGTTTGGTGGGTGTTTGAAAACTGAATTAAGAAGTGGGTGAAAGACGAGCGCTTCTGTTAATGATCACACCCCCCATTAGAGCCCCCCCTAACTGAGTGTGTCAATATAGATGGCCCAACCAGCGTGGAGCAGGACTCCTGTCAATACAGCGGCGTATCTCTCAGTACAGGTGTGGGGAACGTGGAGATTTCCAGAGTGCAGAGGTCACCTGAGAGGCAGTGTGTGTGTCTATATGTGCTTCAGCTATAGTGCGTTTACAGAGAGTAAGGTGAGGGTTTGTTTAGCTGTGGAACTTGC
Organism: Mormyrops attenuatus; assembly: GCA_026777985.1. NCBI lineage: Eukaryota > Metazoa > Chordata > Actinopteri > Osteoglossiformes > Mormyridae > Mormyrops > Mormyrops attenuatus. The sequence goes on from JAODKC010000043.1 coordinate 15,768,668, forward strand.
TTATCCAGTTCATAGCAGACCAGCTCTTTTTTAAACACTGTGATGTCTTCCAAGAAATAATCTGTGCCATGTTCAGCCAGTGTGGAGACGAGGAAGGGACGGATGAAGCGTTGCTCTGAATTTAGATTGCAAGGCCTGCTCTCCCCGTGATGGCAGTTCAGAATTAGGACAAATGTTAAAGAAGGTCACCGTCTCACAAAGTATGCCGGGAACCGCGAGAGCTTTGTCGAAGATGCGTTTTAGAGGGAAGGGGTGTCAGGCCTGACTGGGCGTTTTAAGCGTGTGACTAAAAAGTGGGCCAAGCAGCCTAACAGCCATGTGGTCATTCAGTCAGCAGCGTAGACGGGCCGCATGGGATTGCGCGCAGAATCATACAGTTTCACCTGCCCCTGTAATTCATATTTATAGCCATAATCTGTGGGAACCATATGTACTTTGCACATTCGGTACAGTGTAAAGTACTATTCATAAGGCTAATTAAATAATTATTACGCTCAAGGTTAATTAGCATGCTGCTAAAATTGAAAGGTTGAATGCAATACCCTGAAGATGAGAGTAATTTCCCCACCATGCTCAGAGACCTCCGTTATTAAAGGGATTTAGAATAACCGATTTTGTGCGCTCGCAATTAAAGGGAAAGTCTCAGGTCCAGCCGGGAGCCGGCAGCGGGCTCCATCTGTGCCAGGACCGGTCATTCCCTTCCGCTGTACCCTAACTTTTAATTACCAGGTTGTGGCGCCCCCCCCAGGTGATAAAGAGGTGCCACGTGTGGTGTGAGGTGTGCGGCGGACACGGCCGGTGGCACCAGGGACCCCGGGGGCATTGCGCTGGGCAGGCGCGGCCGTGTTTCACCGACCTTCCACCCACCGGACGCAAGGAATGGTGACAGAGCGGAATGACATTTTTAATCAAAGGCTCCAAGCTTTTGCTAGCAGACAGATTGCTTCTCTCCCTAAGTAGGTCACACGTTGCGTGGGGAAATTGCGCCGTGTCCTTAGCCATCTGGCTGCATGCATCAATGTCAGCCGGATGAAAATATAACTCATGCAAGGTGACCTCCATCATGGTGTCTTTTACAGGAGGGCTTACCTGCATGTGTGAGGACCGCACGAGGATATAATTAGTGACGGGGCCACATTCCCACTAGTCAGGGAGGATGGGAGCTCGCCGTCAAGTTCAGGGATCTGGTCGCGTGCCGGCGTAAAAACGAGAACGGAGCTCATTTTACGTCGGCGCTGCGGTGTGGTCAGCGGTACGAACCTCCACTTCAGTCAGGCGATTTGGCTGTAGGAACCTTTGTAGGGCACAGTCAGGACACCTAAGGTTTGATTAGCCGCACAGTGATTTGTGTACGTCCAGCTTTAAATGAGAGGTATAACTGGGTGAAATACATGAAGAGAGCAATGTCCACGTGTATTCTGTAACCATGGGCTGACTCACGTACAGTGTGACGCCAGAATGTCCGCACATCTGTTCCTTTGACTTAGTAACAGTATGCAGTAGTCCCGCCGTATCGTTCCAACACCTACCGCAGATGACAGCGAACCATGCGTGGACCCCATATATAATGTGACTTTTGTGTGCATACATATGGCAAAGTGTAATTGAGAAATTACACACAGTAAGACATTACCAACATTAAATACCATAATAATATAGTACATTGTACCCTATTACACAGTACTGTGCAACTGTACTCACTCAAATGAATGAAAGGGATTCTGACTTTTAAGCCTAATTATCACGTATCAAGTGTTGACGAAGCAATGAAAATCATGCTTTTATACCCCTCAAAGATTTTTTTTGAACAGTGGTAAGCTGTGGTTACTGAAACCCACCATATATGGTCCACATGCAATTCACAGCAACACTAGTGTTAAAATATGGTGCCTTCTATCTCCATAAGCCAGCAACTCATTCCCTGAGCTCTCCACCCAAGTACAGCTACTCCCAAATGCACTGGCTCCCTTGGCAAACAGGTCTTTTGGCTCGCCTGGGTAAATTCATGCTTGTTTCTTGCTTACAATGTCCTTCAAGTGTAAATCTCTTTGTTTTCTTTTGGTTCTCTGGTTATTAATATTTGATTTGCTGGGATAAAGCCTGCTGACCACACACATAAAAGTGTTTTACCTGATGTGGCCGTTTGCATGTAGAAAAGCCTGCAGACTGCCTGCAGCAAAAACTCGGTGTAACCCCCTCCCATAAGTGGGATTTCCCAGCTAAGCGCAGCAGTAAAGAAACGAAGCAGTCAGGCTTGTGGGCTCACAGTGTATGGTCAGAAACTCCATATTTTTGTTCTGTTTATTTATTTAGCAGGTGCTTTTATGCAAAGCTCTAGACATATTTCAGAAAACAGGGTCATTTTTTAAATATCAATAATAATTTAAAACAGCCACACACCTCCCCATGTATGAATCTGTGTTAGTTTATGTGTTGTGTTGTGTGTATTTGGGTGTATAGTTATTTTTTCATTTGGTTTGGTTGGTGTTTTCTCATAGGGGGCAGGGAGTTCTCGGAAATGCAAGACACACTCTGAGTGCGTTATCTGACTGCGTAATCCGGGGAGGGGGGGGAGGATGGAGTGATCCTGCAGGAGTGTTTCAGGCATTTCTGGTGGCCTTGTCATCCTCTTCATTTGAAAGACATCCGCTTCGGGTGGTTGCTTGTCCGCCAGAACGTGCGCAGAGTCAGAACCACGGGACGAAAAGTTGAATTGGCCCGTATTGTGCAGTGACCTTCCATGGGCAGTCAAGATTTAATTTCACATTATTGCTAAAAAAACCATACACTTTCTTCTTCTCAGATTTTTTTTCCCATTAGATCTTGTTTATAGTAAAACACTGCAGTACCATGGTACCTGTTCTCAGTCAGGCCGCTTTGTTAACTGTGATGTCCAAGCAAACAGTTACGTTAAAAGGTCACGTGTAGGTCAGCATGGCCTGGCGTGTTGACCGGCTCACTCTTGTACCCCCTGCCAGTCTCACACACGGCGGGGCGAATCAAAAGCAACGGCTCCACTCTTCCGTGGTTCATGCTCACCGTGACCTTTTTAGACACTGCAGAACTCTCAGCAAACTGCGGTGGCAGCAGCGAGTCCCTGTCCGCGGGTGACCGCTGCCCCATACGAGGCGCTGATGCCCTCGAAACGCAGCAGGTAGCAGGCCAGCGGTGTGACCGTCTTGGATCAATACTCTCCTGATGTCCATGTGCTTTGAAAGGTTTGGTTGTGGTTTGAAAGCGTGACCGAATGAAAAGTTTGGGTCCAAATGAGATGGGAACTTCCTGCCATGTGAGAACAAATCGGGAGGGTATATCCTGCAGAAACCCTGTCAGTGGGTTAGACATATTTCTTTTGCTGTCCATCGTGGCTTCAAGCAGATCAGAATATCAAGCTGAACAGAAGACAATATAAGCCCCAGTGGAAGCTCCTTCACTTTTTTTCCAAATTAATTTCTGTTATTTCATCAGAAGATGGTGAGGTTGCTCTTCTCTGACATAATTTTTGGTGCTTTTCATTAATTATAGGATTCCCCAGAGATAGAGTCTGGTAGTTAAACAGTGAAATAAGCATTAAGGCAATTATTGGAGCAGAATTAATGCAATTACATAATCTTTAATCATGATATGAATCTGTGACAGCGAGAAAATAATGTCTGACTTCAAGGAAAGGCACTTTTATGGGGAGACAAGTCAGGATAAGAATACTGTAAGATTTAGGGACAGGATCAGCAGAAAAAAGGCGAAGAACCACTATGTTTTGGTGACACTTGTGATATTTTTTATTTTAGACATTACAGTTTTGGGATTATAAAAATTCCTTGAAACACTGTGATTATATGTGGTAATGTATGGGGACATGCATGTCAATAACACTGATTATTGATCATCCTCCGTATAACCCTACTTACATTCCCTACTTCCTAAGCAGAAGTATTGAGTTAAATCTGTCTTTGCGTGATGCAGAACCTACCACTGGGGTACCAGGTTAAGTATTCTATATACATGTAGTGTGAAATTGTATATTAAGTATATTTATGCAATGCACAAAAATAGATTTCATATTTAATTTATGTATGTATGTGTGTGTAATATATATATAATATATATACTTAATATGAAATTGTATAATAAATATTGATTTCTAATATGTAACGATAGATTTCATATTTTATATTTATATATTTATATTATTTATATACATATACATACGCACACACACATACTCATATGTTCGTGTTCATATTTCATTGTGCATGGTCATTAAAGAGAGAAAATGAATTTGAAATAATAATTGGCATCTTAGCCTCGCATGAAGGTGAGTTAAAATGCGTTGGCCTGTTGTTTTTGCGGCAGCATGCTGACGGCCTTTGAGTGTTGGGCCGATGTACAGTGTGTAGCTGGGCGTGGGACCGCCACTGCCGGAAGGCAGCTGTGAGGCCAGGCCAGAAGGGCCTGCGAAGTGGGTTTGCGACAGACTACAGCTGCCACTTACATCCACGGATGCATTGTGTGAGGGACAGCCAATGTGCTAAACCAAAAAGAGAGACATTTTTTAAGGGCTGAACGTTCCCTCCAGCTCGTACCACTCTAGCCACTCCATAATCCTGCCGCTTTTTTCTCTCTCTCTCTCTTTCTTTCTCCGGTAGCTTCAGCACGACTTGGACCAGGAATATCAGGACAAGTTCCGCCGACTCCCAGTGGAGATTCAGGAGTTCGTCCAGGATACCACTAAAGCCAAGGCGAGCGAAGACGGGGAGCCTGGCCCCCAGCCCCTCGGCCAGAACCTGGGGGAGCCCCACCACACGGCAGGCCAGTCTGAGGAGGACGTCGAGGATGACGAGGGCGTGGAGAAGACCTTCGACACGCTGCTCTAGGCCGCCTCTCCGCCATCGTTGTTCTCAAACCCTCACTGTCTGTCTGTTTCGCAGTTTTGTTTTCCTGCCTGTTGCCATGGATACGTCTCCCGGTTACGGAAGCGGCCTGTCACCTGGGTGCTGACGGCAGGAGCCCCAAGCGTGAATGCTGCCCCCACCCCAACCCCTAACCCACTGTGCCCACTATCTTGCAATATTAACAGTGAGAGTATAGCAGCAGTGCCCCCAGTCTGCGAGGGTGATGCTCTCTGCTGGTCAGCGCTTAGAAATGCACTGAGTTAAGAAAGAAACTGAATTAATGATGTTAAGGAAACAATAGAGGAAGGGGGCAGCCGAAGGTGTTATGTGGACAGATGCACCCAGAATGTGGCCCAGTGTATCACTGGTGCGAGGTCCCATGTTCCCAGTGCGCTCCGACCGGGGAACATGCCATCACCGGGGTGTGCAGCAGAAAACGCGTCCTGTATACTCACACTGAAACGTCATAAGTTATCTGCAAGCTCACCTGGCTTCCCACGTCTAATTTGACCTTTTGACCCAGAGGAATATCTGTTGCTGCTGTTAATATGATTTTCTTTGTATAATGTGTACAAAAGAGTGCATCTTTTATATTTAGTTTTTCCCATTTTTTAAAAAATGTTTGACTTTCAGAATTTTAATAAGTTGTTATGCATTATCAGATAAGATTCAGAGATGCAGAAAGAAAAATCTGCACATAATGTAAATGGTAACTGTGAAAGGAGAGTCCCCATCTCTTTGTGTGGAGGTAGTTTGACTTATTCTCAGAGTTTGTAAAAAAAATGAAACTGATGTATTACACGTGCCCTTGAAGAAGAACACTCAGCGGTGTTTGTGCAAACACATGGGTGTGTGCGGGAGATGCAGAAAGGTGAAGGCCCCTCCCCCCCGCCAAACACACACACACGCCCACACTCTGTGCCTGGAACATTTAGTGCACAACCTGGGTCAAAAGAGAAGGTATAGGGTGCGTTTCCTTCAGTTCCAGCATCCAAGAGAAAGTTCGGGCAAGTAAGACAATGTATATACATACATATATACATATCTGTGTATTATGTATGTATATATGAACAGGTTCCAACTTAAAATACTGTAAATGCAGCATACCCAAGGCTGAATAGAAGTTACAATATTTTGTATTTTAGGTTTTTTTTTTAATTAATAAACTGGGGAATTACAGTTTCTGCCTTGATTGAGATTTTGAGCTTTTTTCATTCTTTCATTTTTTTTTGAACATATTTATAATGCATAAAATGGAAATACTGTAGGTTCTTAATTTGTTTAAAGTTTACATTGAAAGATAATAGATTAAGAAGGTAAGATTGTACTAAAGAAGACTAGAGAATCATATAGGATTCCTTAAGCGATGGCTGCCAACATTGGTGGATTTTAGCTCTGGTGTCTCCTGATTGGCTCATCGTTTCCTGTCGTTTCTGTACTAAAGAGGTGATGTTAATACGGCTCAGTGGTTGTTTCTCTCTTTCTCACAGCCTTTCTTCCCTTCGTCCCTCTTCCCACGTTTGGAGTCCCCCTCTTTTCCTGTGGTTTAGGTCACCCCTCTTGTATCATGTTTTCATGCAGGTAGTCTTCTGCTCTGTAATTTCTACCGTTTTTATTCTGAAATAAAAAAAAAAGTTGAATGGGCGTAGAAGATGTAATTGATACGTTTAAATATATGCTCCAGTAAAGGATTGCTTTTTATTTAGTGGATGGTCGCTATGACTGGTCATCTGTCTGAAAAGATATGCAGAATACAGTGTTCTATGGTAAACAGGAATTGTCATCATTTAAAAATACATTTATGGGAAATTATGGGAAAACAGTTTGTTTGACTGACTTAGTGACAGTGATGACAGATATGTTAATTCAGCCATATTGCTTGTTCATTTCTGAGGTAAATGAAGGATGTTTTTCATGTAATATTTACAGCCCAAAAGTGAGATATTACTAGGACAGAATTTACCCATGCTTGTATTTTTCATATTGTCACCTTCCTTCATATATTCACACAGACAAATATGTGCAAACTATTTAGTTTTATAACTGTATGTGATTTAGTCAACAGATATTAACAAAAAATTTGGAAACATGGAACTTGATTCAGTAAATACTGTACAGTGCTTAAGTCGTTGTGCTGATTTCTTCATGCAGTGTCACACATTTTCCAGCATCCCTCATTTAGCGACCATATTTTAAAGCTCCAGAATAGATGCATGTTTACAATTAATCCCTGTTGTACAAACACCTTTAACTCAATGTTGCTTTAGGAGTGCAAAACAGATTCTGTTCTAGGTAGTGTTCTACCAGAAATTTAACACATAATAATTTAACATTTTAATCACTATCCACGCATAAAGTAAACTGTTTTAGTCTTTACTTGAATGAAGTTTACACTGTGATGTGAACATGGGTTCCAAAATAAGTCCTGAAGAGGAATTTGTGGGCAATGGGATGTGTTTGACCTGTTTAATGTTGAATGTGTGAAATGCATTCTTGTGTATACTGTCACTGTATTAAAGCTGTATTTCAATAGACCGCAGACTGTTTCCATCCTGCGACTTCCTCAAATCATGGTCATCTATCATTCATCCCTGAACACCCCCTGCCCCTTCCGCGTGTCTCAGACGATGTCCAGAATGGGCTTGAGTTGGAGTTGGAGTTGCTTCACACTGATCATTTAAACCTTTAAATGTCCAAGAATCAGGAAAATGTACTGTGACAATACAGGAGGAGAGTGTCCTCTTTCCTCTACGATATGTGCTGCAGTTAAGTTCATTTACTTGCAAGAAGTTACCATTGCACTTGTTCATAAATGTCATATCAAGTCTGGGTCTAAACATGATTTATGGCATCTGGCATTTGTCTCAACAACCATCATCTTTCACGACTGCGATGTGGCATCACCGTAATACGGCACGCAGTTTTAAAATTAGTGTTAAAAAAAGTTGAAAACTTTGCCTTACAAATTTGTCATATTTACATACATACTCAATTTGCATTTATGCTTTTGGTATGTTAGTCAGGACAAAGCCATCCCCTCATCTTACAGTCGCAAGTACTGAACAGTCAGAGAGGCTGACTGTTCACTTAGCTGATCCACTTATCCAAAGCACCATACATGCTTTTTTGAGAAAGCAGGGTCAGATAATCCCCAGAGCAGAGGGTCGAGGGCCTTGAAGTCACTCTGCTGCTAGTGGGATTTGAACCAGTGACCTTTTCATCACAAGTACAGCACCCTAGTGCACTGAGCCACACAGCACCGGAGCGCAGTCATATGTGTCACATCCCCAGCATTGTCTGCAGATGCTGGAACTGAACCAGAATATTCCTCGATTGAACTACAGAAGCTAAAGAAACAGGAGATCCAGTGTCTCCTTGTCCATCAGCTCCCCTGGTCGTTCCACATATACTCATTCTATTCTACCCATCAGATTAAACTAATTAACGATCTTCATGCCCATAATTAGCTGAATCAGTTGTACCCAAGGCGAATAGCACAGATATGTGGAACAGCTACAGGGAGCCATACGGAAATCACTCCTCCATACTGTATGCGCATCATCAGAAGAGCCCGAAATAACACCTTACTTACCCACAGATCTGTTGTGGTTATAGCTTACAAGATATTTTCCAGTATACTGTAAGAGTCGAGCCACAAAACCATCTATCCTTGATATAAAGTCTAACATCAAAAGTTCATAAGTTCTACTATGCGTATATTTGTTAGCATGTTCGTGCTAATGTTACCATATGTGATATGCAGTTCATTCATAGCTGTACAGCCAAATTGCAAATACATTTGGCTACTGTAAAACTTAACTCAGGTTTTCACCTTTGATGACATTTAGAGCCTTACATCAGTACTCAAATCCATAATTTGCACCTGTGCATTTATTAGACATCTGATTGGTTGGTCCCGCCTCCTTTAGTTGCTTGGACCCACCTCCTCTACTATCTGATTGGCTATCTCTCTGAACCAATCATTTTTCCTTCTGCTCTCAGAACATTTTTGTGCAAGTAAAACTCCCATGAGTGTGCAATTCACTCCCTGGTCAGGCACCTGTGCAATTCACTTCCTGATCACGCACCCGTGTAGTTCACTTCCTGGTTATGTCCAAAATGTCAGTCTTGTTTGCTATGTTTTTTATCATTCTGTTTCTGGATTTTGGTTTTGCAGGGTTCCTTAAGAGGGACCCTGGGTGAACGCCCCTGCCAAACATACACACTGACACTGCTCTTATGTTGGACAGATACAGGAAAACACAACACTGAACCTTTCTGCTAAACGTGGGTTACTAACCTACTTTTGACACCAGTGTACCACCAGGGCAGGTCGAGATGGGGCTGAAACTCTAACTATGAAGATGAACTAACTATGAACTAAAATATAGTAACTTATGTTTCTTGCTCATTACGAATGCATCTTGCACATGACGCAAATTAAGGAATAACTTTGATTCGAATACAAATGTTGTAAGAATTTGCTTACTGCCTTCATAATAATAAAGAGTGGAATACAATAATATTGGTAGTCAGTAGAATCCATCAGGAACAAAGACAGAGGAACTTTTACGCAACTCAGAAGATGTTTTAGAAATATGGATATTTTAAAATAAATGTGTTGGAGATTATATTGGAAGAAGTAAGTTTAGCGTGTTAAGTAATTTCTTGATCTAAAGGTAGGATGGAAAGAAATCATAGCTGGAAATTCCAAGGTATTTCATCAGGGCAAAACCAAACATCCCTGAGGCATGAGTGATGAGTCATGCTATCTGTAGTCAAGCATGATGTTTGTTCTAGTGGCATTGACCATGAACTGACAGCTTTCAGGGGTATGGAGGGGTGTTAGTGAAACAGGTAGGGCTGCTTACTTAGTTTTCAACTAATTCATAACTAACTTGTAAACATAATGGGCAGAGCCTTCTTCCTGTTAATTATTTTTAGTTCTAGGAACGATTACCAAACGTGAGGATTAAGGTATGGAAACGTTCAGAATGCCCAGTTTTCTTGATGTAGAGGGGGTGTCCTGTGCCATGGTCTTACCCCTGAGGTCCCCTCATTCGCAGCCAGGCAGGCTGCACAGTCAGTGGCTTCACAGTGTAGACTGAAGAGAGAGTCTGGTCCCTCAACTCTCATGTGATCAGTTGTCTGATGAAGTACGTTTGTCCCGTATGTATGAACAGGAGGATGAGACTCTGCCTTCAGGGGTCTACAGGGCTCTCAAGTCTTACACACTGACCATGACACACACGGTCCGCCTCTAATCGAAGTAATCTCACTCCAGACTTTTGATGAAACTTAAGTGCCCTGGGTCTCCGTGGTAACAACAATCCCCCACAAGCTGTATCATGTAAACACCACACTTAAAAAAATATATATTTCAAATTAATATGAATAAAACGAGGAATTATTAGTAAGTCCAGTACACAGGGGATGTTCCTGTAAGGAGCCCAAGAATCCCACTTAAGGCACTATTTTATCTAATTCAATTACCGATTTTATGGCCAATGAAACGTCTAAATGAATCTGTAGATGACGTAACCTCCATCAGGGATGTGACAGGAACCATACGGTACGTCAGCCTGAATGCCGATTTGACTCTCTATGTACAGAGGCACATTACCAAGATCAGAGGCCTCCGCTACTATTCTCTGTGATGTTGTAGTTATTCACCGTGGGGATTAAAATAGTATCACACGAGGTTAGCCGAAGTGCCTTTGCAGCAGAAACTCTGGGCTTCAGCCTGGGTAAACTTGTGCATTAAAACGCCCCCCATATATGCACAAGCAGATTTTCTGTACATTGTTTTTCTGCTTAATAAAAACATGGTCGTAAATTAGCAGTGACATTCTTGAAAGTGAATTAATATTTTTCATGGATGTTATTTAGGATGCCTAATCTCCTGGAGTCCCCCCCCCCACGATGGTTGCTGAATTACGCTGCATGGAAATCCAGCGGGCGCTTCTGTATCACAGACGCACCACCGCGGACCTCGTCTCTCCCACGCAGCCTCTTCGCACCTCACAGAATCATGTAGCTTTTTTTATTTTATTCTAACGTTTCACCTCGGCGCACCATGAGTGACCCAACACTGCCCCCCCCCCAGCATCCGCTCCACGCCAACGTGCAGAAGGCCTGGCAGGAACGGATAAAGAAGCTCGTAAGGAATGTGACACTCGCTGCATGCGTGTCATCGCATTCCAGTGACCAGGAACCAGCTAATTAACTTTCTGCTGAGGTCAGAACCTGAGATAACATCCCTTCCTTATGATCCTGAAGGTTGGCCAAACCGCTGACCGGGGGGGGGGGCCGGGGGCGCCGGGGGGGGGCGGCGGGCGGGGGGGGGGGCGGGGGGGGGGGGGGGGGGGGGGGGGGGGGGGGGGGGGGGGGGGGGGGGGGGGGGGGGG
>JAODKC010000043.1:15780066-15806577 GCA_026777985.1 Mormyrops attenuatus
CAAAACCTCCTCTGTCCAATCCGTTTTTTACAATATTTAAAGTTTTTTAAAAAAGCCCAACACCCCCCCCCCCCCCCCCCCAAAAAATAAAAAAAAGTACGGCCCATCTGTTCAGGGCAATGGGACGCGTTAGGTGGTTGTGTATTAATGAATTGCACAGTAAGAAAAATATGAAATTTGTGCTCGTGTTCATTAAAAAGGCACCTAGTTTGTTGATGGCCAAGTGAAGATCAGCTTCCTAATGCTATCTGGCAGCACTGCTTCTTCCGAGGATGTCAAGATCAAGAGGTGAAAAGAGTCACATTTTTATGATAAGACGAAACTATATTGATCCCCGTGGGAGGAAATTTCCTTTTTAGGTAATGGGCACAGAAGCGTTCAGTGAACCTCACTGGCTTTACATATCTTCCTGCTGTTCATCTTGCAGTTTTATTGTTGAGATAATTGTCTTGACGAGAATCAGCATAATTCTGTCTGGGGTTAACTAAGAACAACACAGAAGCAGCCTTGTTATACTGAGGGAATTGCCTCAGTGTCGTCAATAACAACACAAGATACACAAAAATAATTTTGGCAAGTGATGTGATTATTCTTAATTGTCGAAGTGCAGTCTGATTTGCATACCTTTTACTCACGAGCAGATGCCTGTGGGTAATTATCCTGTGTAAGGGAATCCCTGAGGTGTGCGGTGAGCAGTTCTCGCCATTTCAGCAACCCCCCCCCCCGTGAGCCACACTGATCCTTAACTTGTATACAGTTCCTCCATCCAATTTCCGTTCAGTTCCTCGAATCAATGTCCATCCCCGGCAGCAAGCGTGTGAAAACGTGCCATCGTGCGGATCAGAATGTCACGCATTGAAACCACACAGCTTGGGTTCTGGGTTCTGCTGTTCCTTATGCTGAACCATTTCAAATATGAGGCGGGTGCAAACTGAATTCAAATCAAGCTGTGCGGAACTGCCTCCCATCCAGAGCATCCCCTGACTCCTATTTCCTGGCTTAAGCTCCAAATAACTTTCACTCAGTACTGCAGTCCAAGGTAATAGGCAATGGATGGATGGAAACATAACTGGACTGGGATTAAAAATTGGCCCTGTGATTTGAGGCCCCCCACAATAAATTTGACCAAGCACATGGAAGGGGGTGTCCCGCGATAAGCTTCTCTGTCAACCCGAAAGTTGCGCTGTGTGCCAAAGGAAACACAACAGAGGTCTGCGAGAAAGAACCACCACTGCTCTTGTTTCTAGTACATTCTGCCATTTCCCTTCTATGAGCATGCAGATCGTCTAACTAACCTTAATGCTTCTTTAACAAATGAATCACCTTATTACACTAGTAACGGGTGTGTAAATATTACCTTTATGCTTATGTTTCATTTTCCCATCTAGGCAGCAAACATTTGCATCCCTTTATTTAAATCTTTATTGCCTTATTTGCGTACTTGAACATATCCACACATGAGCCAAAAGACCAAAGGGACTCTTTTCACATTTCCATTTTTATCTGAACCTGCTAATTGGGGGGAAAAATAAATGTCAAGGAGTGCCCTGGAAAACTAACTGGAAAGCACCCTGCATTCCTGAAGAGGTTATGAAGGGACATGCAAAGGAGCCGGTGATCCCACGGAAAGTGTTGGAAAGGTTACGCAAGGTCCCAGTGATGCGAGAACGCAGGAGCAGGAGATAAAACCTCACTTGGGGAAATTCACACCTCAGCTTGTTGGGTGTGACTTCCGCACCACAGGTGTGGTTCACTCTGTGCATTTTCATCTCTAGGCTTTTGGGCAATAATATCACGCACCCATCAGTGAATTCCTAATCACAGTCACAGCATCAGGTTTGGTCCTAAATGTCCACAAAGATGGCGCTCTCCAATCCCACACCATGTGCACCATGGTGCGTCACCTTTACATACAGATCTGACTAGGCACACTGCACATTATGTAAATACCGATTTACTGGTTGCAATCTGCACTGATTTGCACTACTGATTATATTTTGAAGTCTATTTTATTATCTTTTATTTTTTTATGTTCTATGATGATTGGGATTCGATAATTATCTGTTGTCATTGACAGAAAGGAGTTGTCAAGTTCCTTTGTCAAATTTTAATGTCACTTGTATTTGGAACACACTGGAATAAATGAGTTCTCCCCATGTCGTCGTGGGGTTTCCTCCAGGTTCTCTGGTTTCCCCTCACAGTCCAAAAACATGCTGAGGTTAATTGGAGTTACCAAATCGCCCATAGGTGTGCATGTGTAGGGGAAATGGATAGATGGATGGATATATGATCATATAAATATGTCTCTCTCTCTCTCTGTCACACACACACACACACACACAAATACCATTTTCTCTCATAGATCCTGGCTCAACAGACTGCAGCAGCTCATCATAACTATCACTGCCTGCAGTGGCGTGCTGTTTGTGGTCTCCAGGCAACATAAAGTTATGTAGATATTAAGAACATCCATGACAAAAGAGAAACTTTTTTTCTTTCTTATCCTTAATAGCATACATATGTACATGTTTTGTTCCCCAAGTGTGATTTGGCAATACTGTTTCTTATGGTCATGTCAATGGGCGCGTTCACACCACAGGAACTTACTTTAGGGACCAGAAACTTTTTTCCAGAACCAGGAACTCTTTTCGTGTTCACTCCACAGGAACTTGATTGTAGTTCTTCAGAGGCAGTTCCGGAACCGTTTTTTCAGTACCTACTCGAAACTCGGTACTTTTTGTCTGGACACGAAGTACTTACAGCGATAGCTTGATGATTGGTTGACCACAAGCACTGACGCTAAAACTTGTAAGTTATGCAGAAGTGTGGAGAAAATAGATTAATTAGCAGAGCAAAAATTGAGCAGATGGAATATTTTTTTTTACCTCAATTACATTTAATGAATGTTTTGTTTTGCTTGCATTTCCATATTTCTGCATCGGAAAATTCGATCGATAACAAATATACTCTTGTCTAATATCACTGGTGCGACAGTGAAGCTTGCCAGCGCTTATTAGCAGAATAACATTAAAATAGTTTTCTCTTCTGTGAAACTGAAAGATTGATCTGGCAGTCAGATTTAATAATGACATATATACATGTCACAATTTAGCATAAAGGTCCCAGTTCTGTGGTACGGTGAAAGATTGGCCAGTTCCCAGACAGCCCAGGACCAGATTCTGCAACTGTGATGTGAAAGCGCCTAATACAGCAAGCCTATTTGAACTGAATACCCAGGTTCAATTATTTACCTTATATTTTCTTCTTAAAATAGCCTTGAAGGCTAGATAGGTTTTTAAAATCGGAGCTTTTCCTCTGGATGTACGCAACTTCCAACTTTTTTGTGCACTGTGTAGCACTCAATTACTCCCCCGTCCTTCAGACGTTGCAAGTCAATTTCTGCTCTGTTACATAGTCTGTGTGTTGATTTGCTACAAAACCTCCTTTTTCCATCTGCAGACAGGCCTGTCGTCCTTTATAAGTGTGAAAATACTCAGAACTAGGCTTAATACTCAGGGCAATAGCCCCAGGTGATCGGCTCCAATGGTCAATGGCAACCATCGACCGTATCATAGCAACACCCACAATCACAGGTTTCAAATATTACTGTATGTGATGCCTGCCTGCGATTTATCTACCGGAGAATCATAGGGTCACTAGCACAATTACCTGCTTCAGGTAGGAAGGCCTCTTTGAGGAGAGTCAGGGTTTGCATGTGAAATCCAAGCACTCCCTGTTGCGCTCTGATTCAGGTCACACATTGTCCTCCAGGTGTCCATGAAGGTAGACAAGTTTTTCTGATTGCTTCTTCTTCACAACAATTGGTACCCAACATGGCAACAAACATGGTTGCTTTGAAATTACTGGTGCTTCGGGAACAACAAGCATGGTTCGCGCAAGTGGAGGCACAATTCGTGCTGCGGGAAATTACAGCAGATAACATCAGGTACTACTATGTCATTGTGGCCCTCAGCAGCTCTACAGCACCCAGGGTAGTGAGTCTGCTTGAAGATCCCCCAAAAACAAACAAATACGGGACTTTAAAAGTGCACCTCTTTGAGAAGTTTGGTCTCACGGAATCTGAGCAGGTGCAGTCGCCACTATCATTGCCCAGTCTTAGAGATCCAAAACTATCAGAATTAATGGACCACATGCCAGCCCTTTTGGAGAACCACAGGTCCTGCTTTATCTCCAGGTAGCTGATTTTGCAGCACATGATGGAGCAGGTGTGCACAGTCTTAGCAAACACACCGTTAAAGATTTTAGGGAGCTGGCCGGGATGGCCGACAGTTTAAACTCTGCTTGACGGACGTACCTCAGCACCATGACATCAGTCAGGCCAGTCTCCAAGCCCACTACCCACGCTTCATTTCCTTCAACAAACTCAAACCAACCAGTCAGTGTTTTTACCATGCCCACTTCGGTGGTCAAGCAAAGAAATGTCACCCACCATATAGGTTTATCTTTGGCTCGCAGAGGTCGGTAAACAGGACAGCATTTCTTGTACAACACCGGCACACAGGTGAGCGTACTGCCAGCGTATACATATCGATGTAGCTTCGGGTACAGAAGGGCCCACACTGGAGGGTGCTAATGGTACCAGGATCCCTGCCTGTGGGACATGGTCTACAACTCTGTGCTTCGACAAGCGGCGTATCAGTTGGGATTTTGTCTTGGCGAAGGTCGATAGGCCACTGCTGGCACGCAGGGCTTGTTGGTTGACATAAAAAACCACTGACTGGAGGACGTGAAAGACTTTGCCACCCTCCCTTGTGCCCAGAGTATAGTATCATTACTTCCTCTCCGTACAACATAAGAGCACCAGCCTGTGAATTTTCCTGCCTGTTCAGTGACTTTCCACAGCTACCTAAGCCCACCTTTTCTACTGTGGAGACTAAGCACAAAGTTTGTGCACTAAATCTCCACCACTAGTCTGCCGGTACATACCCGTGCTCGCCGTCTTGACCCAGAGAAGCTCGCCCTTGCAAAGACCATGTTTAACAACATGGAGAGGCTGGAGTCTGTGCTCTGCTTGAGCAGCCAATGACCCTCATCCCTCCACATAGTGCCCAAGGCAGACGGGGGATCCATGTGGCAACTACATCCGACTCAATAAGGTTACCATCCTGGACTACTACCCCGTCCAGTCCCGGATAAACAGGACTTTTCGGCACAAGTGGTTGGGAGAGTAATTTTTGACCTTGTACAGGGCTATCCCCGGGTGCCCTTGAACCCGCAGGACATTCCAAAGACAGTGGTCATCACCCCCTTTGGCCTATTCAAATTTTTGTGTGCTTGCCGTTCAAGCTTAAAAATGCAGCACAGGTGTTCCAATGGTTGATGTCATGGTTTGGATTTCCTTTTTGTCCACACCAATGATATACTGGTTGCCCGCTCCTCCAGGGCCGAACATATCGACCACCTCCAAGCCCTGTTTGAGCACCAGGGGATGGTTAATTTCTATCACCGGTTCACCCAGTCCTCCCGGTGGTAGCAACACCTTGCCTACCTCTCTGAGTTCTCTACAGACATTCAACATGCAAAGGGCAAGGAGAATGTGGTGGCTGACTGCCTGTCTCACCCAGTGCTTGCTGTCATGTATTAATTACACCCTGTTAGGTGCCGATCAAGCCGCAAACTCGGAGGTCCAAGATGTCCTGATGGTGGACACAACCCTCTGGTTTGCTGATGTTAAACTGGATGGCGTGAGCGTCACACCACTGTGTAAGATCTCCATGAGCCAGCTGTGGCCAATCATTCAGGCCAACGGAAGTCTCAGTGGTTGGTGGCAAGCAAGTTTGTGTGGCGTGACTTCAAGAAAGATGTCCGGGACTGGAAGGCAGCTTGTGTTGCATGCCAGAGGACACCATCGGCTCCATTTGTTGTCCTTGCCCAGCGTTTTGAGCATGTTAATGTTGACCTCGTCGGGCCCCTTTCCTGATTCCATGGCTTCGCGCACCTGGTCACTGTAGACAGGATAACAAGGTGGCCAGAAGTCATACATCTGACAACCACTTCCACCCCTAACGTGAGCAGAGTCTTTATCCAGTCCTGGGTGGCCCAGGTTTGCACATCTTCTGACAACACCTCTGACTGGAGTGTGCAGTTCAGCTCAGAATTGTGCACTGAGGTGGCACTGAACCTACTGCATCGCATTACCACTTACCACCCCCAGGCCAACAGCCTCTGCAAGCGATTCCACCAATTGCTGAAATCGGGCATTAAGGTAACAATGACCAATGACTGCTCACTCGACTGTTTGCTGTGGGTGCTGTTGGAGCTGAGGACAGCCCCCAAGGAAGACTTACAGGCTTCATCCAGTGGACTGGGGCATGCCCAGATGCTCCGGGTACCAGGGGATTTTGTGCTAGAGGCCACTACCCCCTGGTTCGCATCTCAGTCGCGTTCTATCCTGTAGGACAAGGCCACTGCATTTAAGCCTGTGCCCTCATGTCATGGATTCCATCTTGCCTGCAGCTAGCGAAATATGTTTTGTCCAGCATGACATACACCGTGACCCACTGAAGCCACCCTAAGGTCCTGGAACAAAAGGACAACATGTCTCTGTGAACCAGCTCAAACCAGCGCACAGGGACCTAATTCAGCATTTCACCCCCACTGATACCCCATGTAGGGGCTGGCCCCCCACCCACCAGGTCATGGCAATATTCTGGAGGGGGGATTGGGCTGGCGGTGGACTGTACCACATATAATGTCAAGATGTGGAATTCAGGGGTAACAGTTTAATATTTAGCTGACATAATTCACCAAAAAGGTGTTTTGCCTCGGTGGATAATGGAAACAAGACCTCTGTATATAATGTTTTCTGAGAAACGTTATTTTCCTAGATGTTTCACATATGAAAAATCCATTTAAGAAGGCTGTGAATGTGAGTAACAGACAGAATGATCTGCTCCATCAAGGAGGGAGCGATCTTAGCTAACCTCCGCATTTCCTAGTTACCTTTGGCCCCAATCATTTTGGATAAAACACCCTTCATTCCTCAGGAAAGGGACAAAAAGGGAGTACAGTTCATGCCGTGCATAAAGGAACACTGTCCTTCAGTGACTGTTTGAAGAAAAAAAAAATAGGCAAGGTCACGTGTGCCACTCGATTTGTACATGAGAGACTGTTTAAAATGGCTTCGAAGATTTGATTTAGCTGAGCATTCGTGCTCCCAAAATGGCAATTTCCGTTTGTAGGTTAACAAGTTCACGACTAGGACACACCCATGCGTGCAGAGACACTGCGTGTATGCTGAAATGATTGTCACCCTCAGGGAGCTTCGTCCAGAGACTTACTCTGTTTTTATTCGGAAATTATCTGTTACTGACATCCTTATTCCTCTGGCTGGAAGTCAACACTGGCTCCAAAAGATCTCTCAGAAAGAGTCCTATGAATAACTGTATTTATGAGCCAACTAATAATAATATCTACAGCACCATACACACAATCTTCAAATGAACTACTGCTACTGTGGTATCTTCTAACAACTGTGTATTCTGTATTCACATGATTGTTGATACTTCAAGAAAGACTTATTAAAACATTCTCTATCTGTAATGTATGTGTTTTTCTGGCAGGTTCACCATTACATTCAACCACATGTTTAATACACTAATAAACCATTTAAGGCTGTACTTGATGTGGAGACTGATTCAGTCTCTCTCTCTCTCTCTCATTCTCTCTCTCTCTCTCTCTCTTTACTCCCATTGATGTGTGAACTGTTTTCAGTACTATTTTTTTAATGACAATTAAAATGACAAAGTGTCTGTCAGACTTGCCTGAACAAATAAAAGAACATGCAATGTAGGAATGTTAGCATTCTGGAAAAGGCCAATCATTTCCCGAATGTGTAATTGTAATGTTTTGCCAGAAGATCATATTTGCAAAAAACACTGACAAAACAATACCCCAATGTGTGGACAACAGAGGCTGACATTTTAGTACAGTCTTGTAACCTTACGCTACCAAACAGTATTTTGTTAGTGTCTGTGTGCATTACATTACAGCCACGTTTCCAAACCGATCATATCACAGTGAGATATTTTTTGCGAGCTTTGCTGAAATGACTCATCCTTATAAAAAGCACAGCTGCCAAACATCAAACTTGTATTTTCATAAATACTGCGGAAAACAAATCTCCCAACAGATTGTCTCCATCCTGTGCCCTTTTAAAATGAATCTCAGGTGGATTTTTTTCAGTTCTCTCATATCACAGTGTCAGGGCTTATTCAGCCAGCTAATGATACATGTAGCAGAAATTCTCTGGAAACCTGCACTCTTTGATTATGTGTTTTGGAACAACACATCACTGAATGAAAATTGTAGATATGAAATGATCTTTTGGTGTGTTCATTGTTCAGATCTTACAAAATTGCTTTAATACGGGGTCTTTCTGGGTTCAGTCTTGAGTCCACCTCCCTTTGCTTTGAAGGTGTAACCTCCAGATGTTGCCTGAAGTTATGTGGTAAAGATGGAATGGTAGTCAACGTAAAAGTGAAACCAAACAAGCTAAAATCTACCAGCAAATAGACACCAATGACTTATTGTACTTTGCTGTTAAATTCTGGCACACAGATATTTCAAAACAGATATTTCTGATTTCAAAATTATATGAAACAAATGGCCAAATGTAAGTTTAGCTTGTGGTTTAACCTTTGGCTTTGAAAATTAAATTTTATAGTGAGGGCTGTTTATTTTTCTATTCTGCTTCCTCACAATTGAATTACGACACAAAGATGAGCCCGTGTTAATCACATTATCTGTCTAAAGCCCCTAATTATTCCTCACGTGACCCACTGATCTAATCAAAGCCATACAGCTTTGAGCAGTAAAATTTCCCTGTAGGGAATCAACTGGAACCTCTGCTGTGGTTTTAAGGGCTGTGAATCAATCCAGATCTTTTCCGTAAAAGAAAATGCGTACAGTGCTCAGAAAGTGCTGAATGCACATACCACAGTGCATCTGAGGGATATTCTGTTGACACCTCATCCTGCTTTGCATAAAAAAGGAAAACACACATGCTGCCGACCTTCAGTTACTTTTATACTTAATAATTTACCTCACTAAGTCTCAGAGACCAGCCTTTACTGTTAATAACACTTCGTGCACTTTATATGTTCTTGAAGCGACATCCTTGGACTGAGTGGCATGCCTCCCCTTCAAAGGACAGTGGGAAAAACACTCAGAGGCGCAGTGTTGGAAAGTGTTCCGGTTTTTCCCGTGCTGAAATAACCTGCTTCGCCATGTGTAATCAGATTGCAAGTCATGACAGTCATTTCACCTTAGATAGCACATTGTGTGTGTGTGTGTGTGTGTGTGAGAGAGAGAGAGAGAGAGAGATCTAATTAATTACTTAATGAAAAATAATACAATATGTAAAAATCACGTATGCATTCTATTGCATGCTATAGGTATGTATAACATGCAATTAAAAGTATGCCCGTTATGATATCCTGCGTAAATAAGCGGATTCCCTTAATGTTTGTGTTGCTGTTTATAGGACCCACGGGCGTGCGGTGTCGCATCCCCTGGACCGGCTCCACTGCGCCACTCGGACCTGGATGACTCACCCACCTGATAGGCTGTCATTCAGAGGGGATCAGTGGAGCATCAACCTTGGGGGGGGGGAGACCCGAGAAGAACAGCCCCTCCAGAGCTCGGCAGTTCGTTCGCACCCGGGCTTTAACCCGCCCCCAGACCGACCGCCTGCCTCATTTAAGAAAAAAAAAAAAAGGGTGGAACGATGCCCTGTTTTTGACAGCTAAGCCGGTCAGCCAGTGGTGTGTGGCTCTGCTTGGGGGGGGTGGGGGCGGTACAGGGAAGTCCGAGCCCGGTTCGGGGGAGGCGGGGTGGTAATTAATGAAGGGCAGGAGGGGCGGGTGATGCGCTGAGGAGGGGAGCTCCGGCGCGTCCCGGCGCAGCGCTCACCGTCAGCCGAGGCGGCGGCTCCAGGCAGCGGCTGGCCGAGCGCTCCGCCCAGGTAAGGGGGACTAGACGCGCTCCCGGGCACCGCCGCTAATCACCATCTTTCTATCGTTTATCCGGTAGGTTTGTGTTAAGATAAAATGGGGAGAATGCAGTGCACATGCATGTAAGATGGGGGCTAAAATGGGGGCCAGCGAGGGTAAGGGGAGCAAAGCTGCCGGCGCGGGAAGCTCCTTCTCCGTGGAGCGGGGCGAAGCGCTGGCCGATCGACGTCCCGGAGCTGCCCTCCTGGGTTAAGCTTGCTTGGGGGCGACCAGGGTCCGTGTTAACTCGTTAACCAAACTACCCGACACCGTCATTACTTTGACGTCCACTATTTTTAGCAGCTTTTTCGTTCGTCCGCGCCAGTCCGTAGTCTTCACCGGACGCTCGCCGGAACCTGCCGAGCCGAACCGTCGTATGTGGCGAGCGCCAGGCAGCCGGACCGCAGTGCCTCGTTTCGGTTAATATGCCTAACAGAGCCGTGAGCAGGGTCACCGCAACCGGTGAAGCTCGGCGATGGTTAACGATGACCGTGCTGGTGCCGGGGGAGGCAGGGAGGCTCTGTCAACCCGGGCCCGCCGGCCGTTAATGATAAACCGGCGAAGCGGTAGGACACTTACGGTCATAAAGAGGCAGGCATGGCCGTTGCCCTTTATCGTGGCAAATATCCGATAAGCTGCTGTAATGCACGGCTGCAGTCATAAAAATGCATGCACATATCAGCCGGACAGTGTTTGCATGTGTATTCTATTGCAGCCGCACGTTATATATTTGGTAAAGTAGTTACACGCACATATTGGTGGACACGGAGAAACATAAAGGCATGCTTGGCTTTGCAGTGTATTCTTCCTTCTGATTTGTTGCGAAGCGGCGCATTGTTATTATTATTATTATTATTATTATTATTATTATTTCGCGTTTGATGAACCAGTAGTAAAATGCATGGTTGCAGTAATAAAACGGCACGCATCGCTTGAATGGAGTGTTTGGGCATGCAATTTGATATGCTGCCCGCTACGAAGAAACCACGAAAAAAATGTATGCATCAGGACTATTTTATCTATTTTAATGTATATAAACTATACCGGCGTCCCAGCGAGAATGTTCCCGTGGCCATTAAAGCATGCAGCAGAATTGTAATGTTAAAATTATGGTAGGGTGATGTTAGCGGGACCGGGTCAACATTATTATTATTATTATTATTATTATTATTATTATTATTATTATTTGTGCGGGGTTGGGTTCTTCGGGACATCGATTTCCATAAATGAGCTTGGAAAATGCAGATGTGACCCGTTTCACACCTGTTTGTGTGATTTTCTGTAATGTTTACGACGTGCTGGGAAACGCAAACACGGGATGAATTTCTTTTGAAAATGCTTTTTGGTGCAGCCTTTAAGGTACGGTTTAAGGGAGCGTTGTGCCGCTTTTTACTGACCTCCAGCGTCTCCTTTGGACGGCAGAGTGCGCTCATTAACTCCAACGAGGCCAATTGTGAAATTAAAAAAAAAAGAAAAACAGTTAAAAAGGTCAGTGCGATTTTTTTAGAGGAGCCGGTGTTTCATAAGTGTTTCTCCCTACCAGAGGCGGGAATAGTGATCTTACTGTTATCCCGGGCATCTGTGCAGCCCTCCCTATGGCATCTTACTTAAACCACCGAATCACATTAGTCACATTGCGGGAATATTTTACCGATTTTGATCCTTACCTGCGTTCATCTGGCTTTGTGCTCGGTGTTCCGTTTCTATCACAACTTTATATAGCGTTTCATAACCCCAGCATGTTTCCTGAAAGTTTTGTTGTTGTTCTCGTCGTCGTCGTTTTTCATTCGGAAAGAAAAGACATTAACACCCCGTCCCCGTTCTGCATATGCTATTATATCCATTTGTTGCAGGAGAAATGTAAGGAGTAATGTAATAATGTAATAGGTGTGTCATCAGCGATTACATAGGATCAGACAGGTGCTTTTTCATGTTGCTGTATGGCCATTGCAGTTCCTGTGTATTAAATTGGAACTTAACAGCATTACATTTTTGTGTGTGTGTGTGTGTGTGTGTATCGCCTTTAATTTCCATTAACAAAGTAAGGAAAACAGTCAGTGATCAAAAATGTAATTTCTGAAGACTAAAACCAGCTGTCTCCATATGACATTAGTAAGTTTTCTTGTAGTACGTGATAATTAAATAGGATGTTGGAAGTCACTTTAGTTGTCAGTCATGCTGGTTATCTTTCCCACCCAGAGGAGAGCCTCAATGGGCGAACAGTTACACATGGATACTGTCATTTGTGACTGATTCATTCATAGCAAAAATAAACTGTGTGTAATTGACCAAAGCCTCCATATCTGACTAAGAACATTTAGTGCCTTATCACGCTTTTGTGATCTCAGTAAAAATGTTATCTTCCTTTTTAGATAATGCTTCGTTTGAATGTAAAACACCTGTAGCATACTGGATTGCGTTTAACAGTTGCTGATGAAAGTAGGACTTGTTTGTGACCCCCCCCCCAATTGCGAAGGGGTCCTTAGTTTGAGATTTAACTGACATGCAGAGCACTAATATCCAACTGAAAATAAAAGTATGTTTATTTATAAACAGCCTGTCTTAACTTGTTTGCCTGACTCTTTTCTGAAGACTAGCTTTCATTTACTGCTGCGGCCCAGACTGACTTTGTTTTTAAAAGTCCCACGTGGTCAATCTTTCAGCCGATGCTGTTTCGGTTGTTTGTCATGTAGCAGCACGTGAATGTTGTGGTCAGCGGCCTTGAGGAGCGAATGTCCTCTCCGATAGCCCAAGGCTGCGGTGAGAGTTCAGCCCTTGGTGGAAAGGCACATATCGGTTGAACACCTTGTTTCCGTGGTGGGTTTGGACCTGTAGTTTTTGATGGACCGGTATCCACTGATGGCACTGGTGACTCCTGTCACGTGTTACACCAGCTGCTGCCCACTACATTAATCGGGATAAATGACAAGCCTACAGTCTGCCTGTGCTCATAGACCATGAAATCCCTACGAATGTGACGTTAATCTGCCCTCTCCTCCCAGCACCTATATATATCAGCGTTACATTTTCGTTCATTTGGAAGGTTTCAGCACTGCCCATTAGTGACTGCTGTTACATGATTTTTGGTCTTTTAATTCTGGGGACACCTTTACTGGAAATCTCATGCAAGGTCTCTTTAGCAGAAGACAAACGCACATTTTCTCTGGAGAATATATTAACCTGTTCATGGTGCCCAGTTCAGGGAAAGATCTGACTTTTAGAAGCTGTTTCTTCCCTGGGAACGTGAAAATTAATATTTGATTGTGTTTGTTTTTCTCTTCTTTTGTTAGGGGAGAAAGATGCTTTTTGTTTCCAAAATTAATTCATGTTGAACTGGTGAGTCACCTTTGCCTTCTGTCTAAATGTTCCTGTGTGTGTGTGTGTGTGTGTGTGTGTGTGTGTTTGTGCACGTGCACGCGTCTGTCTTTTATCAAACATGGCATTGTAGAAGATAGTGAATGTTTGTGTAATGTATACTCATGCTCACATGCACCAAACAAACAGTGTGGGAATTGCAGTATGTATGTGCTTCATATTTAAAAAGCTATCAAATGCAGTTCATTTCAAGTGTCCTTAGGGGTGCTTGATATGTTTACACTGTAATATGTCTGTGAAACTGAAATTTCATTGTGCCGTGCATCACATCTTATTTATTTAAAAATAGGCTTTGTCCCAAGATATTATTTTTTATTTAATTAAGTGTTTTTTTTTTTTTTTTTAACTTCTGAGACAGATGAGATTAATATCGAAGTCTTATGAGAATTTTCAGCTGACCACACTTGGCAAGATTTATGCAAAACCTTTCAATAGTCTTTTTTATCTTTGCTCGCACAGTGTTTGAGATGGAGAACAAGGTGTCTGCAAATCTGTGGCATAAAGGCTGCTTTAAGTTAGGCCATTAGCTAAAATGTTAGCAGAAAGTTTTTCCAAACAGGTAAATGGCGTAATCCCGTCATAGACCTTTATTGTTATGATGTATACTCAAGTAAATGCCTACAGATTAAATTTTTTAACATTTTAGAAGATATCCAAATATATCCATTGCGAATATTCCAGTACAGTCCGAATATTCCAATTTGGTTTAAGAATACATAGGAATGTGAAACTGCAATATTAAAAATGTCCCAGTGCACCCCCGAACAGCGTTTCCTCCACTGACAGTTTTACACACATAGTAGGTATTGGGTTTGAGGCTTGTTGTGCTACAGCTGGTTGTTGAACGGATCCAGTCGCTCTATCAGGGTGGAGCCTGTGGGCTCTGGTTGCTTAGAGAGGGTCAGCATGAGGACTAAGGCAACATCAGCAGTGGTATGCAGGTGAACACCCCCTTCTAGCCGGGGCTCATAAGGCCATGAGTGGCTCTGGTGCCCCAGGCCGGGGGTACAGTGTGTGCGCTGTGGTGTTGCACACTGTGTAGCGGTTGCTGTCTTGTGGCCTCCATGTCCCTCACTGCTGGATTGCGCTGCTTCTTACCACTGACCCATTTTCCTTTCCCCTGAATTGTAAATGCTACCGGCTATCCTGGGGTAAAGGATCCCTCTGGGAGCTAGTTTGTGTCTGAGTGTGATGGGATCTCGGCCTGCCTGCCACCTGTGATGGGTAAGCCATGGCCGACCAAGCTGACCCGGAGCCTGGCGCATTTGGCATGGGTGCTGCTATCGGAGGCTATTCTGCCGTTTGGCAGCGTAACGCGGTTCTTCAGGATGCTGGGAAGCCCGTACCTCAGTCCTGCACAGCACAGGGTCTACAGTGCACAGATCTGTTGCCTTCACGATTAGAAGGAGAGTGCTTTAATTATACCGTGGGTGCTTCGTGCTTATTAGGATGTACAAGAAAGAATAATCCGCTCACTTTTCTTGGACTACACGTGTAGGCTAAAAATACGCAGGGCTGTGGAAAGAAAAGCTATTATCTGCCCTTTCTAATTTCATCCCCCCCACAGGAAACGGATCGCTCCGCTCGCGCTCACCAAGCCCATGCCGCAAACCACTAAAGGGGGCTGCGCTTGTGAATGTAATTTACACTCCCCAATTAAACTGTCGACCTCTGCCCCGTAGTATAGGAAGTGACTTTCTTCGCTTTTTTTTTTTTAAACGTTTTTAACGTTTATGAGCTTGCGTTACGTTCCGCAGTGTCACCATCGTTGCGTGATGACGATTTTGTGCTAAATCAGAATCGGGATTCTTCATTGTTGTTGCACGATTGTGCCTCCAATGAAAGACTGTTTGGCTCAGCTCAAACGGCAGCATCAGTAAACGACAATAAAGACGCGTGTCGAAGGATAGGAGACGGTAAACGACACACGGCTGGGATCTATGATAAATGTTTGAGGGTGCAGGGTGGTAACCTTATGGATCGAAAGTTCAGATTGTTTGCGTGTGCCTGAATATGTCTCTAAGCAGTTTTGGTTTAGTGACCAGACCAGGCATTTCCACCCCAGAGGGTTAATTTGCTCTCGGCACAAAGAAACGCATGACTTCTTGCTGGGATCAGATGAATTAATTTTAATTCGGAATGCTGCCCCCCCCCCCCCCTTTTTTTTTAATTTATATTTTACATTCTGAAGAAATAACGTATTTAATCAATGAAAACAAACCAGAATAATCTAGTTGGTAAGTGTACCTTCTGAGCTTCATCTAGGTTTAATCTGGAGGAGTTTGCTGTCCCAGGAGCGGAGGAGAATGTCAGCAAACCAGGCTCGGTGAATCCGAGCCAGACCGTGAAGCGCTCAGGTTTTTAGCCATGTCCCCACGTATGACCGTTGTCATTTGGTGGATGTCCTCCAGGCACTGACTTGCGTGCTGTGAGAGTCATTATTCGCTGACCGTCACATGGAGTGCCTTGTTTGCGAAGGGCATAGCGGTGACTGGCATAAAAATACGAGTTCGCTAAAGCGGATAAGAAAAGATGGCTGGGGGGAGGGGGCAAACAGAGGCAGCTCACAGTTATGCTGTTGGGGGAGGCTGTTGACTTAGCCTGGCACTGGGAGGCCTGACTGTCAGCCTGTGGCAGTACCGAATGCACCACTTTCTATCGCGGTTCATGGGTGTGAACACTGAGGCCAGGGAAAATACCAAACGAACAGCCAGAAGGTCTGCCACGTGCATGGTGGGGAAGCGGCCTGAGCGTCTCCCCGTCCTGCTATTGGCGCTTTTGTAATTAGGCCCTCCGACGGCAGATGGTTTCATACGTACATTGTGTCGAGCTGAAATTAGACAGAGACCCCCAGACCTCATTTCTCTGCCGCTCATGGAGCGCGAGCAGCTTCTCCGTCTCTGTGGGATTCAGCAGGCTCCCGCGGTCACGGAAAGCGGCCTTCCGCTCTCTCGGGCTTCCCGGGATCGCGTTGGCCTCCGGTGCAGATATGTTTGCGGGGGTGTCACGATGTGAATAAGCGGGTACACGCGCCATAATCCAGTCAGGTGGCTGGAAACACCGTGATTGTGATTTTATTTATTCACAAAGAAATTCAATTTAAACAGATGAATTCAATAAGTTTATGAAACTTTGTGTTAATATTTTGAAGTCCTTGCAATGTCATGCTGCGGCTGATGTTAACAAACACATTCCCTGGTTTTTGATGAGTTTAGACACTACAACATTTACAAACATTCATCTTTTTTTGTAAACCAGCCTCTGTATTGCTGTCTCATTCCCTTTGGTTGTGTTTTCAGATACTTAATCTTCAGATTTAGCCTTATGTCTGTTGTACATACGGTGCAGCGTCTGATAGATGCCTTATTTCATGCTTATTGATCCAGGAAAACGGCTTGAAATATGACGTGAAGTGCAGACCTGCTGTACATGTTTATGTGCGCGCTGCCCCATCGCCGTATCCGGGGCGTTTCCAGGACGCTCCACAGAGGCTAATTTTGGCTGGGCCGCATTCGACATGGGGAAGCAGCGAATCTCCCAGCACACTGCCACCCCCCCACAGCTGTCTGACGACACCGGTGTTCATGGTGACATTTCTGGGGTCACGCTTGCTTGTTTATTTACATTCCATGTAGCTCGCCAGGAAGATGCACCGTGGCCCCTCATGGGTGTGACAAGAAAATTTTGAAAGTTTTTGTTATTGTTGTTATTATTATTATTATTTTATTTTATTATTATTATTGTTGTTGTTGTTGTTGAAAAGATGGGACATGCTGGTTCTCACTGAGAAGCCTTCCAGATTGAAAACTTCTTCTGCATTTTGGATCGCATCCCTCTTAGCTGCAGTTTTACTCATGGGAATATCTGTGCTGACACTTGTAGGTACCTCTCGCATCGGAGCCCCGGCTAAAACTGCGCAAACCAGACTTGTTTGCAGGCTGGTGTATTGTTTTGTTTCTGTACTCGCCTGTTGGCTGCAAAAACATGAAGTCTGTCGATTGCTGGCTGCAGCTGTGCGTTTTGCCGTTTCTGCTTATGCTTTTAAAATTCTCGTAATGTGGTGTTGGTACAGCATGCGACATATGCTTCAAAGTTGCGATACTTTTCCGGGACAGTAGGTGGCACATTGCTTTAGGATGTTGGTTTGTTCCCTAACAATTGCACAGGGCCTTATGTCCTTGAGGCGGATGCATTCCCCGATGACATACCGACTGTGCTGGCTATGAATTAGGCACGGCTGTGACTAAACGTGGATCATTAAACTGTACAGATATAGAAATAAACCAAGGGGCTGAATCACGGGATGTTGGCTGCCATTCTGTGTTTTACACTGCCTTGTCATCCCTGTGGATTAGTCCCGTGACAAAACGCAGTGTAACCAGGGAGTCTGCATGTTTTACTGTCCATAGCAGGCACCGCTGTATCCGATGGGCTTTATTTCTCAAAAGGCGCCGTTTAATGTTGTTTATTGATTATTGTTCTTAGTTTATCAGATCCTCAGGAGATGAAGATTTTTCTTCTCCATTTGTGTGTCTGCCAGACAAATGGTCTGTAAGATACGATTGCAGCATCAGGATATGTTCCCGTCATTAGACGTTAGCGTTCACCCTTCTGCGTGACTGCCGATTGACCCTCCGGACTTCAGAATCGAAGGATCATCATATGCCTTTTGAACATCAGTGCATTCGAATGGGCACTCGCATGTAAGGTGACAGACAAAAGGGACAAAACGAAAGGAGGCATCAAAGCAGACGCATAACTAGGAGCTGCAGAGGTCCTTATTTTTGTAATAAATATGAAATAGAAGTAATGGCTGAAACAGAAAAATAAACTTTTTGTTTCACAGGCAGCAAAATTCCCAGTTGAGCTTTTTCTGAAATTTTATTCCTTGGTTTTTTTTTTTCCACATATTCAGTTAATTTTGTGATGAAATGAATGATTTTCGCTGCCGCGACTCCAGCATTAGTACAGATGGTTCCTCCCGGAACAGAAACGGCACGCTGCAAATACGGAGGCCGGCCGGCCGCCAGCCGACTCGGGGGAAGTTCCGTCGTGTGTGTGGGTCTGTGATCTGTCAGAGCCCGTTTCCTGAGGAGTGACTCGGTGCTGAGCTGTCATAGGATGCTCAGATATGGATTCTCCTGGCCCAGGCCAAAGACATGCATCACCTAGTTGCCTCATACTGAGCTAGGGGCCACTCTACCCCCTCCCCTGATCTTTCAGAAACTCAATAAATAGTTACTGAATAGAGTCAGACGATCGTAACTAGCTAGCTGGTTCACAGAACATGCCGATTCAGTATCTCAAATAAACATATATGAAAATGTTTAATACATGGCGTAGTGACTGTTTGTGGCCGAAAGGGGCCCCCAAACCTTCAGAGCTCCATGCAAATGCGTGGTTTGAATGGCGGTAAACACCGTCGCAGTCACGGTCTTTGGGTGTCCTCCACCTGCGTGGCTTTGCATTTCCAGTCCACAAGCACAGAGCTGGTTTGTCTGACCTGGTGCTACTTCAGTACCGCTTAGGTGGGAAAGACTCCAAACTGCTGACGGTGTTTCCGTGCCTGAAAGTCGTGTCCCCGTGCAGCAGGCGTGACGCTCCCGATCCCACATGGCTGCCCATGACCGTCCGCCCACCTAGACCCACTGATGAAGGTCTTGGTGAGAGCTACCGGCCACTGTCAGGATGCCCCCTACTGATCTATCTCCATCAGTAGCTCTCGGGACAACAAGTGGAGGAGCACATTTACATTTATGCTTTTGTCCAGAGCGACGTACGAGTGAGGCAAATGGCACGTTACAAACACAGGAGTCGGAAAGAGACCAAACCGTTAGCGTTCTGAGAGAGACCGAGAAATCTGTTACAATTACGATCAGCCCTCCAGATTTGTGAATTTTGATATATGGAGTTTCAGTTATTCGCGAACTGGCCGTGAGCAATTAAACAAACGGCTATTTTTGGAGCTTGCCGACAGATTGCAGAAACTCGCAGACAAAACGATAAGCCAAAGACGATACTGAAAATGATTTAGATCGCATAAAATCGTAAAATGTGTTAATATTAGTGATGCATACTATATACTTAAATCTCATGTTAGCTGTTTTTGTGACCAAGGAAGGAATCTCGTGTCTGTCAGAGTAACTTGCAAAATTAATGGCACTGAATAGTTTGCATCTTTAATAACTAGTCCAAAATGTAGTGCTCCCAGTGTGTACAGTAGTAACTGTACATACAGAAGCATAATTTCGATGTTTTGTATATTGTATAAAAAGGTCTAGATAGGAAATGACAATGTAATTTGACATGCAAAGTGTAGAGTACAGTTTGTTTTGATATTGGTAACAAATAGACTTTTTATGTCTTGCTTCAGGCTAGCAGACTGTTATGTGTTGAGGTAAGGGGGGCCTAGGTATTATTGGAGAACTTCCATGTTGGCACGGATCTGTCGCCCATGACCCTCGTAAATGTGAAGAGGTTACTGTATATTGTTTTGGATACATGCTTGTTGTTATTTTCCACTTCGGCACTGTTCAGTTTGTGGCAGTATTTCTTGCCTACAAACGAAACTAATAAACATTTAAACAACTGTTTAACTGTATTTTAACTGTTCTTTAATATGTCTCAATACATCATGTTTGTCTTACACAGTTATACATTTCTGTTGATTACCATCTCTTTGCACTATGACCAGTAAGATCATAATTTCATGACAACTGGCCATTGATACTTTGAATAAAGAAGGTTGCATGCAGAGGAAATTCACCTCAAAGGAGGACGCGTGTCCTGGGGATTTTGGGGTGGGGGGGGAGCGTGAGCGTGTTCGGCGTACGGCTAATGGAAGGTGGCGTGTGAGGTTTACAGTGCGGCGGACTTGTTTAGATGTCGGGGATGTTCTGCTGGCCATTTCATTAAAAGCCAGACGCGCGGAGGGGATGGCTTTGTAGCACGGCAGACGTTTTCTGCAGTTTGAAAGTGTCTTTGTGTGTTTTTGCTAAGCAGATATATTCGTTCGCTTTGAGTCAACAGCGCGTCATAGCTAGTCGCGTATTAGCTAGTCGCGTCATAGCTAGCTTAAAATATAGTTCCATGTAATCTTGTGCATTAATGATGGTTTATAGTTATACTGTTATTAGTATTTTTATGAGCGCAGATATATCAGAATGTTTTGCTTTTCACAAGCACTGGGGGGTCGACGTGTGACTCGGTGAGTTAGGCTTCTATGATCAGGAGGTTGCTAGTTTGAATCCCTCTATTGTAGAGTAGCTACATCTCAACTGGGCCTTGTCCCCTAACCCCCCCCCCCCAACTGACTTTGTGTTCAGACCCCAGTCTTCTCTCTCTCATGTAATTCCATTTCCTGTTCTCCACGAGAGAGATGGGGCATGGTGAGAGTAAGGCTTGGGGTCAGAGCACAATACCAGTCATTTATCCAGCAACGCTGGAGCACTTTTGGGTTCAGGGCCTCGTTCAAGGGTCCATGTGGTGAGTCCTCAGCTAAAACCACAAGTTTGATGTGATCGGTCGTCTGAGATTTAGTCAATTAATGGTCGATGCAAATGTGCTCCTGGCTGGATTGGAGGCTAGCAGGCTCTGTGTCCTCAGGCGCAAAGTATCTCTCTTCTTTATCTCTGTCTGTCTTTATCTTTCAGTAATAAAATAACTCAGCTCTTGTATAAGTATCACACGCACTGTTATTGTCTTTGAGATTAAAAGTAATTTCATTAAAAGGCATTATTGCTTATGCAAACGCCTTTTGTAAAATCCAGTGTCTGGAGTACTTTAGGTCACTGACGTAAATTCTTTGCAAAATTTTTAATCCCTCCGTGCCTGCCTGCTTGCTGCAGTTAGCATTTGTCTAACAAAGCTGGGACCTGCGATGTAAATTAAAGTGCACTTCAGAAGGTTTTAACAAATGGAGAAACTGAGTTGTTGATGTTTTCACCTCTGGAATAGTGAAGTTGAGTGGCCATTAAATTAAGGGTCTTCGTGAAACTGTTACCCACAAAGTTCAACTTTAAATTGTAGACCTTAAAAATTATGCTAATATTCACTTAAAATGGGTTGTTCCAACACATTAAACTTATTACAAATGTACCTTTCTTTTATTCCACCAATACAAGAGATATGGGCCTTTATAAACCACCTGCCTATTTACATGAGGTCTTCATGCTTGTTTGGAAAGGGAGTTGACTGAAATGAACTGAAAGTTGAAAAACCAGCAGTTGGACAAATATGTAAAAAAAAGCTGTGAACTAAAAAGTATTTGCCAAATATTTGACTGGCCTTCATCAGTCATCTGTCATGTGTTTTATCTTATGTCTATCAAATAGACATACTCCAGTAAATCCTGCAGTGTTAAGTTGCGTTTAACCAGTATTTGGTCAGTGTCGTGTTCTGTTGGAAGGTAAACTGTTTGTTTGTTGCAGAGTAAATTCCAGCTCAGGATGGTACCTGTCCCTCTCACTGAGGGTGGTGTAAGGCTCGCTCAGCAATTTAGGCCTTTGTGTTCAAACCCACACAAAGTGATTTCTGCATGGGGCCATTGAACAGGGGCTGAATCTGCTTTCCCAAAAAACATTGGGCTTTGGATTAAAGTATCTGTTAAATACATTTAATGTAATGGTTTCACCCTGTAAACTCACCTGTTTAGTCTTGGCTCCAGGAAATCCTATGGGTCCTGACCCTATAACCACATGTAGCCCTGCCATTAACCATTCTGCCTGTTTTGTCTGCGCAAACTGCGCATATTTAATTCAAATGTGTTTGTGCACCTTGGACTGTCAGTATCTAACCAGCTGCGTTTCTCCTCACAGAACAGAGATCTGCACTGCCGCCCGCCTCTCCCAGACTCCCGACGTATGTCCGGTAAGTTCCTTAATGCGCCGCGCATGGCCATAACCGTGATTTGGCAGCAGAGGGCAAACTGTGGCCATGTTTGTAGCACACGTTAGTAAACGCGAGCATCCGTGTTTTTTCCCTGCTATCGAGACGGGGCTGTCAGATGGGGGGGGGGATTCCCCACAGGGGGTTTTCCATCAAGGTCATGCGGCCTTCTCTCTCTCTCGATGGAATATCTGTGAGCTTTCGGATGTCGCTCTGCCTGTGGATTATGGCGAGCCTGTCTGAGCAGATTGAAGATGGGATTTTGTGTTGTCCACGTACGTTGTACGCTGTGTGTGTATATTTAGGGAATACCACTGTGTGTCCTGCCGTTCATCTGAATTGCCGCCTGTGTCCGCTCTTGCCGTGGCTGGGGGGCATGAGCATGCAACCCCCCCAATCATGTCTACGGGCCGTGAACATGTGACTGAAGTCTGTTCTGTCCATCTGGCACCTGCAGATCCTTAAAAAGCCATGAATTAGCGTATTTAAAAAATGAGGCCTTAATTGGTATTAAAATGTCTTAAGTCCATCTGTTAAGGGATTCAAGAAAGGCACAAACGTGGAAAATAACGTCAATTCCCGTTCATGCATGGGAAGATTTTATTCGCTGCGACCATTTTGAATTTTAACATCACATGTTCAATGGAATCTGCATGGATGACCTCCATGATTAAAATCTGTTTATGATAATTGGTGTGGGGCTCATTGTACACTGTACAGGAAGTTCCTCATACTAGTTGCAATGGGAGTCAGAGCTATGCAGTCTCACCTTGCATATGGGGAACGCAATGTGCCAGCAACCTAAAGTGACTGGGGTCATTGCGATGTTGGTGAGATATGACTGGGTAATGATGTTCTGGAGGTACTGTTCTGCTGGATGTGGTCTCCAGCATGCTTGTGTCCAAGGCTCCATGTTTACCACAGCCCTTGTCAAACACCAAAAATACCGGAATCACTACCATAGTCTACCATTACTCTTTATTCTGTTCATGAATCTCTGAATTGATCGTAAAAGCTGTTGGTGGTCCTACTCCCGTCTCCATAAAGGCTCTGGAGAACGGTGACATCAGAGAGTTAAACGCACAGCTGAGGATGGTGAGCTTCGGGTGACTGAAGCTTCTGGACCAAAGCCGCATGACTGGAAAATCAGGATCGGCTCCTCTGTGAAATTTGGATGCGGGAAATGACGTTTATCTTGGGCAAAGCCGACGTGTGCTCTGCTGAGGGAAAGATCTCAATCATAGGAAAACAAGCAGGGAAAGGAGCCAGTGAAAAAATCAGATGCTGATACCATTTGGGCCTGGTGTTTGGATGCTTGCTTGCGCTAGTATCTCTGGGTGACATAATTGATCTTATCATTTTTACTTCTGTTCGGCTCAGTATAATGACCTTTGTCCATCTGTTGAAATTCATCATGCATTCTGTCCTTTTTGATGAAATTCTCTTTGATCCTTCCATCCCCTCTGCCGTGATTTAACCAGGGACAGCGCTTGGATTAAACTCCGCCCCGGCCCCGTCAAGGCCTCCGGTGCAGTCCGAGATGGTCTCAGGTGACTTTATATCCACCCTGTCTGTGGAGTTACTCTCTGCCTGGGCCTGCAAGTCTTGGTTTGAAAGGAGCTGAAATAGCCTGTCAAGGAACAAAATGTCACCAGGCAAATTACTGGATGTTAAATATGTTGTTTCTAACCGTGCTGAGCACACGGTGACACATTTCTGCCAAATCCGTATTAAAAATCTCGGCGGCTGCCTGTAGGGATTTGCCATCGAGGGTCGTCTCTCACCTAATCTGTACTTTCTGTGAAAAGCTGAATTTTTTTTCCTTTCAGATCTTTTAAAAATCTTGTTCACTTGTCATAGGATCAGTTTAACCCAGACCGGGATTTTTGTACTGGAGACACGGGGGCGGGGGATGACTATTTCAGGAGCTGGGGAGAGTAGAAAAGAGAGTCAGCCGGATGTGTGCTGTGGATTTATCCAGGAAAGAAGGTGAACCCTGTGGCCAGGGGAAGGTATGGGGGGGGATGTAGATTAAGACTCTGTCCCTATTACAGGAAGGTCGCTGGTTCAAGTCCCAGGGTCGGCAGAGTGATTTCACCATCGGGCCCCTGAGCAAGGCCCTTGATTCCCAAATGCTTGAAGGACTCTCCGACCCTCCTTTCTCATAAAAAAAACATGTCACTTTGGATAAAAGCTTCTGCTAAACAAAAAATGTAAAATGAACTTGTGAGTGAAATCTGCCCTCCTTACTGTATACATTCAGGGATGCTCCTATTGCGATGTGTAAGGATGCTTCACTTGCACACAGCATTATAATGCAGGCAGAATATTTTGTTAGTGGAAGCGTACTGATGCTTTCGTTAAACAAACAATGTTTATAAATGAGCGGTACTCTCTGATGTGTCAGTAATGACTGTGTGTGACCCTGTTCGTTATGCTGGGCATCGTTTTAAAAGGACAGCATTGCGTTGGGATGATGCTGGTTGTTAATAATAGGATCCCTTTGTAACAGTGCACAGGTGTATAACTACGGCAGGGCCCCCTAGGGCTGGCTCTGAAGCCCCACTGTAAACATGCACAGTTATCTCTGTGAAGCCGCAGTGAAGCAGCTGCCGTAGACGACCGTGGCTGGTTGCCATGGCAATGTGATGTCAGATAGGAGCAACATCTGTTTGGTGTTTGCTGAGAATGGGGCTTCTTTTTCTAACGAGGCAAAGGGAAAAGTACCCCACACAGAGCCTGTCAGTCGTGCCTCTGATGGCACCATACACGGTGTGGATTTCACGGGCATTCCCCGCTCGATGGGGAATTTCGGACACGCCTGAGGGACGTCTTGGGATGCCCAGTTTAGATGTCTGTTGACGGGTAATGCAGAACTGCAGGGTTATTGCGTCTAGCTTTCATGTAAGAGTAGTATTGACATGTGGATGCAATGGGTTGAACCCTGTGGGTACGAATCTTCAAATCCTCATCGAACACACCAGTGTGTCTCATGCTGCTGAAAAGGCTGTGGTTCCTCCCAAAATAAACCAAACTACTGTGTTCAAGTCCCCGTGCGGATTAATAATTAATGACTCACGGTGAACAATCGTGCGTTATTGGAAAAGGCACCGCTAATTAATTATAACTGCATGCCTAATGCCTGCCAATAAATAATGTATGGGGAGAATTGAGTTGTTTTATTACCCTGTCCTGAGGTCTCTAGTGCTGAAGTCCCCCCCCCCAGCACCGAGAAGACCAGCCCGGTATCAGGTCCGCTTTCAGGACATGCCTGCGGTCAGCAGAGGTCACTCTCGTTCCCCCCCACCCCCCACCCCCCACCCAATCCATCTGTATAAGGCCACATTCTATTTCGGTGAGGCTGGAAAACATTCTGTCTTATTGCTCAGACCACATTATCTGGGGAGGTCCAGGGAGGGGGCTTATTGGTACTTATTTGGGCAAGGAGAGGATTCGCTTTTTTTTTTCGATGCCTCGGACCAGCTGAAAACCATCCGGCTAATGGCTAATATCCGTGTCACGCGGATACCCGTGGCTTCACCATCCCCTCCTATAACGGCATCTGATTAATGGAAAATCAAGGCGACCTGCAGCAGACTCTCTATCAGGATAATTGATTTGTCTTAAAAGAAGCTGGTCTGTGCTTTGAAGTATTACGATGTTATCAGTAGGGGGCGGTACAAAATGTTGGTCCTGTTTTGACCATTTTTGGGCAAGAATGGACTAGGGAAACCTTCAAGCAGGAGGTGGACGAACCCCCCCCCCCCCAAAAAAGAAAAACGGAGATCCTCCTGGGACACAGAAAATCAGGACCGTCTTTGTCCTTTGAGTG
Source organism: Mormyrops attenuatus (assembly GCA_026777985.1). Taxonomy (NCBI): domain Eukaryota; kingdom Metazoa; phylum Chordata; class Actinopteri; order Osteoglossiformes; family Mormyridae; genus Mormyrops; species Mormyrops attenuatus. Next base: position 15,806,173 of record JAODKC010000043.1, read on the forward strand.
TCTCTGAGCGATACAACAGCCTAAGAGGAAACATAAAGCCATGTTTATGTTTTTATTTGTTTGAAATTTTTTGGTTTTATGAGAAAACAACCAAAGCAATATGTTCAAAACATTAAGAGCAACTTCATTTAGACCATGCTGGTCCCTGTCCAGAAAGTTTTATTCTTAATCTGGGTACTAAACTTTGGCCCTGGTGAATGGAGAATCACAAGTAACCCTTTAAGACGTTCAGGAGTTCCCTAATCCAGCCTAAACTATTCCTGACCCTCGTTAAATCCAAACGTATCAGAACTGATGGGGGGGCCCGGGTGGGGGGCTGGGGGGGCGGGGGGGGGGGGGGGGGGGGGGGGGGGGGGGGCGGGGGGGGGGGGGGGGGGGGGGGTCTGGGGGGGGGGGGGGGGGGGG
>JAODKC010000043.1:15808249-15830343 GCA_026777985.1 Mormyrops attenuatus
TACAATAGAATAAGATAAGGTAGGCTAAGTTACAATAGAATAAGATAAGGTAGGCTAAGTTACAATAGAATAAGATAGCCGCTGTTTCTGCAGCTCCCTCCACTCTGCTGAATGCTGACTTTTTGCTTTCCTGTGTTGGTTTCCTTCAGGGTTTTCCTACATGTCTTCCTCTGCTCGGTGCCCCAATCCTCCTGCATGTTCTCCCCATGTTCTCTGGGCTTCCTCCCGCAGTCCAAAGATGTCGTGACACTAACCGGTGTCCGGGACAGGCTTCGGGTCCTGTATGAGCGGCTCACAGGCCTCCTGAAGTATGTTTGTTGCTGGTTTTGTGTGGCCTGAAGCTGTTTGTTCTGGTTGCCTGCCAGTAAATGAGAATGAAATCCCAGAGGATCATCTAGAAGGGTCCAGTGTGCCGCATGTGACCTGTCCGTCTCCGCCCGTTAGGATAGCTGTTCATCTCTGTGCGCTTCCCTCCCATGGCGTGGATTTAAGACGTTTTGGTGTGACAGGATCTATCAGCGGTAAAATATGCTATGCCGTTAAACTGATGGGTAAAGGTAGCTGAAGGCCAGTTCACAGCCCTGCCCCCGTTCTGAGTCGTTAATCTCCGAGTGATTGTTCCTGTACTGTATCAAGACCAGATAAAACTGTACCACTGAAACTCCGGCTCTGCACTCACAGGATCCTGTTCCGGATGTTTCCCCGTGGTGCTGACAGGAATTATACTGTCACTCCCATCCATTTTCTAACCCCCTTACCCAATGCAGACTCGCCGGGAAATCGGCCATATGAACTTTTTTCCTTTTTCCCTTTAGATAAAGAATGCGATCGAGAATTAAACATGGATTGTTGTCCTTTGTGTTTTTTTTAGTAGCAATAAAAATGAATTCAAACGGCTCCTCTTTCAGATGTTTTCGGGTCTCTGTGCGCTTTGATTAGCGGAGCTGCACCAAAATGGACTTCCAGGTCGTCTTATTTAAAGGGGGTTGCCGTGGCGTTCCCGGCCGTGTGAAGGTGCACATGAATGCTCGCGTGTCTCTGATCCCCCAGCCTGACATCAAAAGCTGAGGCCCCTCCCCTACTCTGTCATCTGCAGCTGGCCGCCCCCACCTCGGGGCCGGGGTCTGCTTCCCCCTCGTTAGCCACCGGCAGATGAAATGCGGGGGCGTTTGACACCGCCGCCACAGGGAGCCTCCGTGTCCCCACCCCCCGGCTCCTCTTTTGGTGTGATCTCGCGCCCGGATCGTGCCGCTTGCTCCTCCTCCTGTCGGGACCTCCTTGGCGAGGTGGCATCGCCGTGACCGGTTCCTCGCTGCGTGGATTACGATCTGCAGCCTTTCCAGTGAACATCTTTAACGTAAACTTGGCTTATTTTCTCCATGGAAGCATGGAATTCTGGGGATTTTTATGTGGGCAAACAGGCTCTCTCTTTGGATGTGCATATCACAGTCTGAGGTTCTAAAAACGAGAATGAAAGGTGAACCGTGGTTTTGAATAATCTGGCCTCTGCATTCGGGTTTTGTAAGGGACATCTCATGGGAAACGTGGCGGGTGGGGAGGTCTTGTGTTTACATGTTAATGAAAGTGTATTTTATTAGACAGGTATGGTTCTTTTGCAGTAGGGGGCAGCGTGGAGGTTAACAGCGATGCCTGACGTGCCTGTGAAGCTGCAGGACGACCCCTCTGTATCCCCCTTTCATTCTCTCCGTGTCTCCCAACAGATCCGTGAGCAGCCATGACAAAGCTGTATGAGTTCGACTGGCAGAAGCCCATTCCGGACTTCATGCAGGAAGGGGCCATCTTCGACAGGTTCGAGGAGGTGAGAGCATGTAAACCTACCCCCACCCCGATTTGGCCAGAACATCTGTCGCTTTTCCTCTTCACCCATAGGAAATGCGAACGTGACCATCCTCTCCGGTGGGCCAGACCCACATCTGCCCAGAAGCCTGGAGTTAATGAAAAATAACGGGCTCCCCGGGGCCGTGTGCCCTCCTAAACCCACTTTCCTGTGGGAACGAGGAGTGAAACGTGGCTTTCCCCCAGAGCATTTTCAGAGAGGGCCACCTGCTGGTTAGGGGTCACCGGCGCCGCTAAGTGTCCAAGTGTCACAGGGAAAATAGCAGCTGCTATATTTGTGCGGCACATCATGGAAAATGCGTTTTCCCGTGGCCGCCGCTACCTTATATAGCAATTGCCTGGACCCTTGCCAGCGGGTGGCGCTGCCTCCCACTGTAAAATAATATTCGGCTGGATGGGTCCATTAAACATGTATGATCCACCAAAATGAAAGTTTCAAAATGTATTTTGTTTGTTATTAATAAGGGTTGTTGTGGGTATTTTTAGTAAGAGTATAAATTAGTATGAAGTGACCCTTGGTTTTTAGGTTATGAACAGGCTCTGGTTCCAAAGCAAGACTCAACTCCGTCTCTGGGTCCTAGATTCGAACGCCATCTGCTTTGGAAACCGTGTTTTCCTGAATAACATACCCAGAATCATCGTAGAGCTTGACTGGCAGGGCAAACTGCATCTGTAAACCTGAGTTGCATTTTTTTTCCCAGGGGCCTGTTTCTCCTTGGGTTAGGAGGCTGTCAGAAGGATCAGAAGGTCACTGGTTCAAATCCCAGAGTAGCAGGATGATGTGACCGTTAGGGCCCTTAATGCCCATTTGCTCCAGGGACTCTCTGACCCTGCTTTCTCAAAAAATGTACATAATGTACAAAAATGTACGGATAAAGGCTAAAATAAGTGGAATGGATGGTTGCAGAAAGTCATTAGCAGGGCTACGGGTTTTGCAGTGCCCTCCAACGAAAACTGATTTGGCTCGGGTTTTCACCAGTGTCTCCTTTCAGCTTCATTGGGGGGGGTGGGGAATCCTCATCAGCTCCTCCTGCCCTCAGTAATGTTTACGTACCTGATGTTGGCTGTTTCTGCCGCGTTGCTTGGGAAGCACCTACCATCTCAGCATAGATAAAAGGGCTTTAATTTGCAGGGAACTTCACGTGTCGGCGTAGGAACGTGCTCCGCATTGCCAGGGTTACCCGGTGTACGGTATCAACGGGCAGCGGTGATCTAAAAATAATACGCGAGTGAAATGTTTCAGAGATGACGCCACGGTTTATGTCGGTAGACTGGTTCTGCTGCCCCAAAAGCACATGGGGGCGACGTGTTGGGTTTCTGTCACTTTGCAGTTTTACCAGCCTGGTTTGCCCATGTGTGGTAAAGTCAGACTGCGCTGACCATCCAGACACAGTGAGAACCCCTATAATTAATGTTGTAATTGTGATCAAAGTTACTGTGCATCGGAATGAAACGTTTCTCTCGAGCGATTTCTGACGGCTTTGATACATCGGCATCACAGAATTCATCAGGTAGTTTACTGAGTAACCCCAGCTCGCTCCTTGTGTTAGTATTACGTTAGTATCACTACTGGTGCTGCTCTGCTCATTATAGTGGCAGTGTTAAGGACAGTACTAATATAATCAATCAATCTTCCATAACCACTTATTCAGTACAGCATCACTCTTAGTAGTGTTTATATCAGAAATATCTGTGTAGTTGTCCCAGCTTGTAATTATATTCCTTTGTTAGTAAAATATGCCCCGAATAGTAATTTTTTTTTTGTCTCGTTAAGTGTCATGATTTTGCGCACACTTGGGGGCGAGGTTACTCTGTGCTTCTCTAACGGTACGGTTTAGCCGTTACCAGGTACTTTATCTTGTTGTGCGTTCTTCAGAAAATTCGATTCATTAAAATATAATTCTGTCAAAAGAGAAGGATTTGACTTTTCTGTGTTGTCTTTGTTTTTTTTAATATAAAATTAGGATTGTTTATTATTAAGTATGTTTGGCACTCAATGTCAGATGTTTGCTTTTGCGTTTTGGGATCTTGGTTTATTCGGTTGACATTTCGATGGGGCAAGATCTTTAAAACACGGTATGGTAAAGTGCGCAACAGGCATTCAGTGGCTTCTTTGAAAACGGCAATGTGTGTTTCAGGCTGTTAACTGATACTTAAAAATGTGTGTGAGTGTCTGGTGAGTCCATGTGGTTCCATTTAACAGTATTAGCATTACTGTTAGCATTTGGCTAAATATTAGCGTTTTCTAAAATTGTGGTCATATGTTGGTCCAAAGTAAGGTGCTTAGATTTTAGGACCCTATATGTAGTCTGGGTAAGTTGGCTTTTGTGCTCTTGCTGAAAGTGGACCGTGAGTCCGTTGAATGAATATTGTGCCTCTTAGTCAATCATGGAGCCACAGCCAAGGAAAACGGTGTACTCATGTGACCGTGAAGGCAGGATGAGCTGGGCAACCAATGGCAGGCGGTTAATATTATCCAGCATGGAGGATACGGGATCAGCGGGGGCAGTCTGGAGCTGCAGACTGTGTCTGTGTCTAGTCCTCAATGGGTCGTTTGTCTGTGGTCATGCTAACCTTTCTAAAAGCAAGTGCTGGGACCCTTTGGCTGGTCCAGTGCCGTCTCAAGCAGCTTGCATGGAGTGCAGCTATAAGTACGGCTCTGTTTGGACCCTGTCGCCATCAGCAGGAGCGTGACCGGCTCAGTAACTCGCGCTTTAGAAGTTATATCGGTATAATCTGAGCAGGACGGAAATGAGCAACGTGCCGGCTGGCTGTAATAACAGCCCCCGCAGGGTGTGGAGGGCTGGGCAGTCAGAGCATTCGGGCTCTTCCTCTACTGCCTCCCAGAGACTGAAGGTTTTATTCCGCTTATTTTCCTGGCAACTTCAGCGATTTTGAACACAAATTAAGGTAAATGGTTAACATTAAGTTAGAAGGAAATTGCCTCGCTGCTTTTTAAAAAAAAAAAAAAAAAAAAAGTTTGTTTTGTATCGGCTGACTAATGCTTGCAAGACAGTCACACAAACATGGTGTTGGGCCATGTCTTGTTGGGCCGGAGATGCACACATGACAAGAAAAATGAGCTGTACTGCAGGATGTGTTTTCAGGTGATTTGAATCTTCATACTTAACTTTTGTAGTGATTCCATGCCACATTAACTTGGATATTGCTGTTCATTTTTTATATGGTTATATTTGTTATGAACTGGTGCACCATGCAGAGACCCCCTGCCTTATCCCGTATGCTGCCTGGGATGGGATCCAGACTGGTCACGACCCTATACTGGCCACTATGAGGATGGATGGATGGATGGATGGATGGATGGATGATTGCATACCCGCCAGTTTCTGGCATGTGCATAGATGTAGGATGACCTTAAGGGGTGTGCATAGATGAGGGTGCATGGAACAAGTGGAAAAAACAAATGAACGAATGAACAGACAAATGAATAAATGCATGAACAACTCCAGTTTTGTGTCGCGTGGGGCCCCTCAAACCTTCAGCCCGCAACGCTCAGGCTCTCCTCCAGCGCTTGCTAGTACTTCCTTAGTCCTTAGTGTGATGTTCAGGTTATGGTGTGCCTGTTATCGGAAGGTGACCGGTTCAAATCCCGGACTCAGCGGAGTTATTTCGCTGTTGGCCCTTGTGCAAGATTCTTTACCCCAATTGCTCCAAGGACCGATTGACCCTGGTTTCTCAGAAACGCTTTACTTTGAACAAAAGCATTTGCTAAATAAATAAATGTTGCTGTCATGCCCAGCAGTAGCTCCCCTGTACCTTTCCATCAGTCCCCCCTGTCTGCCTTTGCTCCGGATCGCTGAGCCCAGTCAGTCCCGATGGACACAGACTCTTGTCCTTACGTCTGTGTAATAATGATGCCCTGTAGTGATAATGCTGTTCCTCCTCTTAGGTCTGCTGTAATAATGATTCCCTGCTAAGAAAAGCCTTTCCTCCTCCATCCTGGTTCCCGTATCTGTCTGCTTATTTGCTTTATCTTCCCCAGATTAAAAATGCCCCCTCTGCATCATCCAGATCCAGCCCAGCGCCCCGGCTCCTCCGCTGCGTTCGCAGTCACGCCGGCCAGCAGCATATCTCAGAGTGCTTATTTATTTGCCGTGAGACATATTGATGGAATTAAGGGACCGTCATTCGGTGTAAACACCGGCGGTTTCCTATAGCTGCAGTTTGATGCTAAATGTTCACCACGATTGTATATGTGTTGGTGCCCTGGGGAAAGGTCATGGGTGACCCCTTGTTCATTTTGGAAAACGCCTCGTCATATTAGGTGATTAGGCATGTTTTCTCACTTAGTCTTCGTCTATGTCTGAGGTTTATGTTTTGGTTTTTAATGTTTTTTACAGTTAAGTAGGCTAACTCTGTTGCACAACTCAAAAGCATAAAAATGAAGTGCACATTTCGGTTGCCCTGTAATGTTTTTGTTTTTGATCTGACTGTATGCAACCTCATGTGAATTTAGGACGACGTTTCCAGGCCTTTTTTCTGCCGCAGCACACCTTTCGTAAGGCAGCGTTTTTCAACCAGTCTACAGCCACGGCACCCCGGCTGAAAAATGCTGATTTAGAAGACGGTGGTCCGTAGACGAGCAGCTCCTTGGTGCTGTATCAACATTCAGCTTTGAGACGCTGGTCACTTTAAATGCGTAAATCTGCAAGCTGTAGTTTCCTCTTTTATAACATGTTAAAAATAGATCATACCTGCGATAAATAATTTAAAAAGGAACATAATTTAATTACCTGCTACTTTTTATTCAGAATGTTGTTTACATAAGCATTAAGAGCGAACTCTAGTTTGCCTCACACAATAAAAGGCTTGATAAGGTGACAAGTGAAAGGACCTACCTTGACATGGTAGCTATGGTAACCTCATTATACTCTACCTAAGGCAATGCGCTTGCTCCCTATCCCCAAAACAAAGAAAGCTAAAAGATGGTTGGCTTCAAAATTCTCTGCTGGCAGTTACCGTGTAGCCAATCACTGTAATAGTTATGGTTACCTGGCTTTCTGATTGGCTGAGCAACTTCCTGTGTAATTTTCTGTTGAAAGTCTGTTTACATTTTCCACTGACTATTTTTGACCTGTTGTAGAGGGTTATTGTGGCTGTGATAGGCTGGTCAGGGGATTCGTCACCTGTTTAGGATTAACTCACTGTTCACAGGACATGTCTGGGAGTGCTTCTGAATGCTGCCATTTGTGCATTCAGTAGGTCAGCTCCACCTACGGGTCACCGATTTGTAAAACGTAATACTTATGACAGTCTCGTTAAATAAACCGACAACATTTGTGACTTCTTATTTACATTATTCATAGTCTGGTTATTTTTTTCAGGCATGAAATTTAAATCCATCCTTGTATCTGTCTGCTGTGACGTGTTTAGCTAGAGAAACTTTTTTCTTTAATGGTTGTCATTTTAATTGATGCTGCAATGGGTTTGCAGAGTAATGAGGGATGCCGTTTACGGTTTATCGAGCGAGAGAGACTGAAAGAGAGAGAGACCTCATTCCTGTCCTGTCCTTCACGCGTCACCTTTCATTGCCCTTACCTCTCACCATCATCCCTCCTCTGAGAAATGGCCATGGTTTTTAAAAACACTTTTATACCCATAAACAGGAAGTTAACAGACTTGACGCTGGTGGGAATGCTGTGGCTTATCAAAGCAAGAAGAAAGTATGATGAATAAAATCCAGCTTAAATTTTAATGGAAATCAGTCTCCTCCCAAGGGCCTGCTGTTACCATATTGCATAACTGATGCTCACGGGTTACATGGATGTGTATTTGAGGTAGCGTGGGACAGTTTGTTTCTAAAGTTTGATTTTTATTGGTTTTGAGCCTGCATTCCTTTGTAGGAGAACTTTAATCCCACGTGTGTTGGGTGTGGATTTAAAAATAAAAATAAGTATAATATAAAATTATATAATTTTTTTTTTTTAAAGTTTTAAAATACCTGCCTCAGGAGTCTGCTGAAAATTGACTTTGTGTAGCGGGAAAAAAATGGATATTTTTTGCCTTGGAAATCTCACATCTGATTAATGTGATTCCCCTGCAGCGATGGCTGCTTGATTAACATCACAGATGCGCTGCCTTCCCACGAAATATGTAAATAAGGCATAGTCCTCCTTAAGTGCAGTTACCGTTCACCAAAGTCCCATAGAGCAGCAGATGCCACAGTCTCTCGCTGCCTTGCTCGAAGGCCCAAATCTCCGACGCCGTGGTAACCCACATGGCCAGCAGGGGGCATCGCAGCCAAATACTCGACGGACAAGAATCATTAGCTGAAAAGCTTTAACCTATTTGCAGTTGGCGGAAAACTCTGAGTTTTTTTTTTTTTTTAATTTTGAAATGACGTTGCAGTATCAAATATTAGCTGTATTAAAATTGGAAGGTGCCACACTGTTTACGTGACGCACAGCTTGAGATATGCGGGGGCAGGTAGGGGGCCAGGGGCGTAAACAATCTGTCGTATTAACGCTCCCATCACTGTAAATTCTGCTGACCTTCAGCTGTGCTTATGAGGACTTCTGATATGTTTAGATTGTTCCCACCGCAATGCATGCTGGGAAGGTGGCTCGCCCGCTGAGTTTAGCGGTGTCTTTCTGGCCAGTCCTTGACAGACCAGTCAGTTACAGTTTCTGCTCAGGGAACCGTGGGCTGATGTCTTCCTGTGTTAATCCAATAAGAGCAGGGCCTTTTTTTCAGGCAGCCTGTGTACCTTACCGCCACTAAGCAGCTGATTGGTGCAGCTGGAAGGGCACAGCTCTCGTCTGCACATATGAATTGCTAACACGGTGTTCAGGAGCATCTGTCCCATGGGTCGAGAGATGGAGAGGTGTGACCACTCTGAAGGTGGTTAGAATTCAGTGATGTTGCCTGTGACTGCACTGCATCATGTGCCAGAAAAATATATGTGGTTGGGGTGTGACTCAGAGGGTTAGGACACTATATCTGTGATCAGAAGGTTGCTGGTTCAAATCCCAGGGTCAGCAGAGTGGTTTTTATTGCTGGGCCCGTTGATCAAGGTCCTTAACCCCCAGTTTCTCCAGGATCTAGCTGGCCCTAGATTCTTGACTCTACTTCTTTGAAAATCTGAGGGTGATGTGCTTGGAGTTCTGCTGCACTGATACATGTTCCAGATACGTAGCTCACTTCCCACCTCGTGCAGAAAGCAGGGTGTCGCCGTGTTTGACACCCTCCCTGCCCTGAAGGCACCAGCATGGCAGCTGTTCATGCGGACGTGTTACGTCGTCTTTGTATACTTTCTCATGCGCTGCTCATCTGCTCTCTCTAACGGAAATTCTGGTCTTTCCCGGCTGGCATTATGGGAAGAGTTGTGTTTCCCTACCCTGGTAAGCCAGGTTTGGGCTGCTCAGTAGATTAAAAGACAGATGGAACACAAGTAATAAAGATATTTATGACAATGGTGCCATTATTGATCTCGTTATTGCTGTTCTACTTATTGTTCACCAATTGTTAATGCCACTGTATCACTGCTGCTATTATGTTGGCAACCATTGTTCTGTCTGAGGTAGTAATAAGGAGGGTTCCTAAAAGACTTATTTAATCTCTCTGTGTACAGACCCCCCCCCCCCAAGCAGTATGGCTGATTAAAGCTGGGCTTCTCTTTGTGACTGTAGTCTTCCTAAAGTGGGAAAACTGGGACAAGCACCTAGGGTTCAACTGGCTGCTTGGTTATCAAGACGTTTCTTTTTGACGATCTGTAGATCTGCTTGAAATGAACAACAAAAAGCGTACCATCCTGTCCGCGGGCTGATCAGGTGTTGGATGAAGACGACTCTCCTATCTAGACTAATAGATCCATTCGGCTATTGTGTGTTGTACCTCCACGCTGATGTTTGTGTTAAATGAACTTCGTAACCTGTCCACTTCACAGTTACTAGCCATGAACATCCAACAGCTCATGCCGTTGACCTACACTGTTGTTTCTGGGGCCCAACATGAAAAAGTCAGCTCAGGTCCCCTTGCTCTCTCCCCCCCACTGATTCAAAAAATGTCAATAGCTAGCAAGTCAGATGATCGTAGCAGAGCCCGCTGCTTCTGCATCTCCTCAATAAGAATGGCGTTTATTTAGTATTTAGTGTAGTGACTGTTTGTAGCCAACAGGGGGCCTTCAGACTCTGGGGGCCACAGGCAAATACATGGTTTGAGTGGTGATAAATGTCACCGCTGCATGCTCTGCACTCACCCTTCTATTTTTCAGGACCCGTTCATCGTAGAGACCAACTGCCTGTTCAAGGTCGACGAGTTTGGCTTCTTCCTCACGTGGAGAGGTGAAGGAGGGGTGAGAAGCTTCCGGAACTTGTGTATCCCCTGCTAGGCCCAAGGTGTAAAAGATAGACTGAGAGCTGTGCAACATTAGTGTACTTTGTTGTCTTTTTTTAGGAAGGTGTAGTTCCATAGCTTGCTCTCTCGCGCTTTTGTTCTGGTGGTGATACTTCTTTCTTTTTTTTTCTTCCTCTTGACATAGGAAGGGCAGGTTCTGGAATGTGCTTTTATCAACAGCATCCGCAATGCTCCAGCACCCAAGGTATGCTAGAGGGCCCCCCCTCTGCATGTACCACTCACCCTGGATTTTATTCTCTTATATACGCAAACAATATTTTTTCCCTCCTTTCGCCACAGTTTAGTCTTTCATCCATCTCTATGCATCTCATCCACATGAGTATTGAAGATGGGGCCATTACGCCACATGCACAATCCTGTCAGGCACTCGCTTCTCCTGTTGGGGGCGCTGCACATCGCTCGGGGAAAGCCTTAAGGGAAACGGTGCCAATTATGCCCCTCTGTGGTGGAGATAATGTATCTCCGGAGTAGCAGAGTCCAGGGTGTAAGATATCATCTCAGCTTCGGGTCTCTGGGGAGCCTCAGCGATCCTCTAGTTACCACGGTGACCATGGGATTCTCGACATCCCGATTGCTACAGCGTCACCCTGTGACCACATAATGAAGATGCTCACCAAGCATCATGTTGGTCTGCAGGCTTCACATATTCCACACAAGTTTCAGGCATCATCTGAATTTCAGTGTCATGTCTTGCCTAGCTAGAGTAAGCTAATTAGGTTTGGATTTTTTTTTTTTTTACTGATAAGAAATTTAAAAACAAATGTTTAGCTGCAATTTCAAGAGATTAATGTATCGCAGTGGGGAAGGAATCATAATACATAATCAGTGATAATCTGTAATAACACGCTTTAGTGGATGTGAAATTTTGGTTCAGTTGTCACTGTTGAAAATGCAGACTTTCAACTCAGAGTGATTGTTACCGAAATAACGTTGACATGTCATCGTGTCTGAGCTCAGAATGAGGGGGGAGATGTTAACAGGGACGTGTCGTTAGGGTCAAAATTAAGCTGCATGGACTCCCTTTCTAACGAGATCATGCCTACGCTGTAGAGTAACGCCACTTTTTTGGGTCGGTTGTATCGTTGCTGATCATCAGGAGCTGAATCGGGGCTCTTGAATCTCTGGGATCCAATTCTTATGATCATAATCATCAAAGCTCTCTCCTTGCCCTCAGGACCCCAAGCTCCTGTCGTGTTTCGAGGCGACAGAGATGGAGCTGGATGGCCGAGTGATCTGCATCTGCAGTGGCCCTGACCTGGTCAACCTGAGCTTCATGTACATGGTGGCCGACAGTGTGGAGATTGCCAAGGTACAGATTCTTCGGACTGAGGAGATGAGTAGCAAAGTAGCAAAGCTTCATGGTAGCAAAGAATGTGTGGTCCGGGTCTGCAGCAGCCTGAATGTTTGGATTTCACTGTGGCATGAATAAGGCTCTGCTGCCCTCTAGTGCTCAAGATGGGTATTTTGCTTTGGCTTGTTTGGTATAATGTGCAAATAAAGCAAAGTGACAGGACAAGTGTGATGAAAAGGTAAAACTACAAGCTGTGTTTTGGTGCAAAATTATTATTATGTCTCAATTTTAAGTCTTAATGGTCTAAAATAAGGTCAGCTTTGCAGATGGAAAACAAAAAATGTTTGGACATTTGCGATTGGGGGGGGGGAAAATCACATCTATACAAAGCCTATCTGGAATCTGCCTGTAGAAGTCACTCTAACCAGGGCCCCATGAAAACCTCAGGACTGACCAATGGCAGGATTTTATGTCATCAAAGTATCTCTGTCTGTCCCTCCTGAGAGGGGGTCTGATTAGGTTTAGAGGCTGAAATGACTTAGAAGATTCACCGTGTGTGTGCACAGAGAGGAGTTCAGCCTCGGACGCTGGTTCCTTTTTTTTTTTTTTAAATTGTCATTGTTGACACACCACAGCACACAACAATGAAATGTGTCCTCTGCATTTAACCCATATGTGACAATGTGACATAGCAGGGGGCAGCTAATTCAGCATCCGGGGAGCCGTGCTTGGGGGCGGTACCTTGCTCAGGGTACCTCAGTGGTGCCTTGCTGGACTGGGATTCGAACCTGCAACCTTCCAAATACAAGTGCGCATCCCTAACCATTAAGCCGCCACTGCCCACGAGGTGGAAGTGAAGTGGAGCGGGTACACCCCCTACTGGTCAATGAGGCAGATTAATTGAGCGTATGAATGATGTATGGATATTGGTAGAGAGACCGGCGGGCAGGCAGGATGAATGTTATCGTTCGCGGGCCGTGCCTGCTGGATATTAACCTTCACAAAGCCGTCTGCCGACTTTCTCCGGCTCCCCCACATCTGATGGATCCGTTCCTGCCTCATATGAAGGATGTGAGCTGGTTTCTGTTATCCCACACTTTCTCTTCTCTTTTTCAGCAATGGCTGGAAGGCCTGAGGTCTGTGATTCATAACTTCAAAGCAAACAACGTCTGTCCCATGACCTGCCTGAAGAAGCAGTAAGTATTAGAACGTGCCAGAAAACCCCCTGAACCACGTCAGCGTAGCGACAAACCATCGTAGCCATGACTTTGGCACCGGTGGTTAGTGGAACGGAAAGCTTGTGTTTCTGTTAAATGTTTGCGGCTGTATCTGTGTTTTAGATGAACCTCATCTTATATAGGAATATATGTATCGGACTGTTTTCAGATTTATTGAAAATAAATCCTTTTGTTTCCCTTCCTTAGCTGGATGAAGCTCTCGTTTCTGACAAACGTAAATGGCAAAATCCCTGTGAGGAGGTGAGACTCTGGCTGTCGGGCTTTGTGGGCAATGTTGTCCTGTACTATATGCGTGTGATGTCAGCCCTTTTGGGTTTTTATTCATTTATTGTCAGCTGAAAAGATAAACCAGAGTCTCCCTGGACTGCCAGGCCTTTGGAGTGGATGGTTGTTTTGTAGCCCAAGGTCTCCTGAGGTCCGCCAGTTGTGCCTGTTTAGCTGGCAGTTACGGAACACTGGACAGATTAACGTGCCAGACGGGTGGTTTAGCATTAATGTTGTAGCTGCTCGCTGCTCTAATCAGTGCCTCTTTTCCCCCCGTTAGCATAACGAGGACTTTTGCCTCTGGCAAAACGGAAAAGGTGATCTTTCAGGCTCTGAAGGAACTCGGCCTGCCCAGTGGGAAGGTGAGCCCCGCACGGCGTCCCGGAAGCCGCGGCCTGCCTTTAGCTCGCTCAGCAACACTTCGCCTTCTCCCTCTCTCCCACAGAATGATGAAATCGATCCCGCCGTCTTCACGTTCGACATGTTCTATGCCCTAACCCAGAAGATCTGCCCACGTACTGATATAGAGGATTTATTCAAGAAGATGTGAGTTCAAGAAAAGGTTAAACTGGCAGGCATAGGATACACTTTTAGAAAGTAAATTTTCGCCTGTTTATCAGGATAGAATTGATGTTTGAAGTGATTTTCCTGGGATTCAAACCCGTGATTGTTGCATTTAAGCACAGTGCTCTGATCCTTGAGCTACAGGACTCTCCCTGTTGAAAGATCCCTCCCTCTGGGGGTGATTTAAAGACTTGATTCCTCCATGTGCCTCTCCTTAGATGGCCAACTTGCCTCTGCTATACTAACGTCTTTGAGAAATCTAACCTGCTTCAGTTTAACCAGTTTTTTAATAAACTAACTAGGTTTTATTTCTTCTTAATGTGTAACAGTATAATGCTAGTAAACAGGCCATTTTTAAGAATTCATGTTGCTGTTGTTACCTTTTTTTTCCCCACTTTGTTTTGTTTTGTAGAGTATAACAGTTTTCTAATTAATTCCTTTTCAGCAATGGCGACAAAAGTGATTTTTTAAACATAGACCAGTTAGTCAGCTTTCTGAATGAAGTAAGCTTTTTTTCATTCATTAACTGTTCTGTGCAAGCCCTGCCTGTCCACTCCATTGCACTGCATGTGCTGGGTTCACTGCCTGTCACTGTCCCTGTCTCACTGTGTAACTGTCATGGGATTTCAGTCGGGGTGGGGGCTGCAGGAGCGGCGGGGGTGGAGGGTGGGTTATGGGCTGCTTGGCATCTGTCTCTAAATTTTTCTCTTTGGCTGAATATGTATTTCATTATATTGATTTTATTGTAAGAAACACTGAAGTGTAACATTATAAATAATGCTGTCGATGGTTAAGCGCATACCTGAGTTTTCACGTTCGTCTGAGGGAATAATAAGCTACTTTGCTGTTTCTCAGTGTGTAGCCCTCATCTGTGTGTCCATGCTTTTCAGCCTCGTCCGTTGTATCTGTGTCTAACCGTGTTAAGAACTGGCGAACGTAAAAGTCACGCCCCTGCGTTAGAAGGCATCAGATTTAGTGCGAGACGGACCCATTTCAGTGCCCCTGTCACCCCCCCATTCTGATCACAGCTAGCCGGTGCTCTGGCTGCCCCCCCCTAACCTCCCGCCTCGCTACTGTGCTTCGCCAGAATCAGCGGGATCCACGACTCAACGAGATCCTGTTCCCATTCTATGAGCCCAAGAGGGCGATGCAGATCATAGAGAAGTATGAGCGGGATGAGGGGCTGAAGACGAAAGGTAATTCAGAATTAAATGTGTTTGTGATTTTAGTTATTCCCATTGATTGATTTTCACTTCCATCTCATAATTTCTTGTATTTCTCCTGCCCCCTAGTGATGAAGTGAAGCAGTAGTTGTTGCTGTTTGTTCCACTGTTTCATTTTTTTCGCACAAAATGCATAATGAGGTTGTACTTTACATTGCAGAAAGGCATTTAAAGTAATTGATTACATTTTTCATTGACTTATCATTGCATACTGCCTTTAGGTATTATGATGCATTGATGTTAGATTACAGAGTCCCGTATATGCGATACAGGTGATGTTTAGAGGGTCACATTTGTGAGGTCTCATCTGCTGCGGTAATGTGTATCCATTTTTGGGGTATTATTTATTGGTTTGATTACTTTCCCATGTTTTGACCAGTATTAGACATCAGCAAAATGACAGTAGCATGGTGTTATCTGATGGATTTTGATTGGACTTCCCCTTTTCACATGTGACTGCACACGCCCGCCACCACCTCTCCCTGCTGCCCCTGCAGGCCGCATGTCATGTGACGGCTTCTGCCGGTACCTCATGTCGGACGAGAATGCACCCGTCTTTCTGGACCGTCTGGACCTGTACCAGGATATGGATCAGCCGCTGGCCCACTACTTCATCAGCTCTTCGCACAACACCTACCTGACGGGGCGCCAGTTCGGGGGCAAGTCCTCTGTGGAGATGTACCGACAGGTGCTCCTGTCTGGATGCAGGTACGGACCGTGTGCTCAAATGGGCTCGCGTGTTTGGGAGCCTGGGACCACACACAGACACACACAGAAGGCAGGACTTTGGGACCATTCGGGACAGGGATTGACAAAATCTATCTGTTACTTCGTGCTGTTTTGCCTGCTAAACTTCACCACAAGGTGGCGCTGTTCCAGGTGCAGACTTAGCCTGGTGTGTGTGTTTTCAGATGCGTGGAGCTGGACTGCTGGGATGGGAAGGGGGAAGACCAGGAGCCTATCATTACGCATGGAAAGGCCATGTGCACTGACATACTGTTCAAGGCAAGTCCGCATGGACAGAGGTGCAGAGAAAGGCAGGCCGACACCCTGAATGTACAATGGAGACGCACCCTAAAGCATTACTGTACCTCATACGTCACATGGTTGTTACTTACAGTTTCAATGTGGTTATGAAATTATTTTCCATTTGCACATATATTGGAATCGGGACAATGGGGCGTGTAAGTGTAGTGCAGTACCAAGTGAATGATAATGATTCCACATTACACAGTGTTCTGGATACATATTCAGAATTGACCCAGAGGTAAAGGAACATTCTGCGCATGAAGAAATGCTCTAGTCAGAGATTGCAGGCCACACTTCAGCTCTGAGAGATGCCTTCTCCTTTCAGGATGTGATCCAGGCCATCAAAGAAACCGCCTTTGTAACCTCGGAGTATCCAGTGATTCTCTCTTTTGAAAATCACTGCAGGTGAGTCATGTCTGAGCATTTGCCCGTTAGGGTGATTAAAACACTACTACCTTAATTAGCCAGAAGTGTACGACAGTGGCAGGTTATGTAATGGTCTGTAACTGGAAGGTGGCTGGTTCTAGTCCCAGGAGAGTCCTTACTGCAGTCCCTTTGAATAAGACATTTATGTTCTATTTATTCAGCAGACCGATTTGTCCAAAGTGACGTAGTGAGGAAAACTTTGGGTCAGAGAGCAGGGTCATCCAGTATCCCTGGAGCAGTTTAGGCTAAGGGCCTTGCTCAAGGGCCCAATGACAATATTACTACCAGCGATAGGACTCAGTCCCACTACCCTTCCCGACATGAGCTTCGAACCTCAACTTACTGAGCTACACACCATCTCTGTTATTACAATATCCGACTGTACCAAGAGATTTTCTCTTTCTCTGATGTTTTCCACAGTAAACCACAGCAATACAAGATGGCGAGATACTGTGAGGAGATCTTTGGAGACCTTCTGCTCAAGCAGCCACTGGAGGGCTTCCCGGTGCGTCCCCGTTTTGGCATCCACTGTCTGGCAGCGTCGCCATCAGCGTTAAACCCCCCGTTCTGTGTTTCATCGTAGATCGAAGCTGGGCGGCCACTACCTTCCCCCACTGATCTGAAGAGGAAGATCCTCATCAAAAATAAACGCTTAAAACCGGAGGTGGAGCAGAGTAGGTCTCCCCTTGTTGGTTCGAGTTGCCCTTAAAAACACCACATGTCTGCTGGTTCTGTTACTGCAGTGTCTTCTATCGGTAATGAAAGTGATTTTTAAAGATTATTAAACAAGCCCTGAATTCATAGTACCAGGCAGGTTTTTGTGGGTGCCTTCATGGTCTCAGGCTGGCAGATACGTTCGGGCCGGCAGTGTGACTTTGGTGATGTGTCTTCGTGGCATACAGAGCAGATGGAAGCCTTCAGAAAGCAGATGGAAGCTGGAGAGATCAGCACCCCGGCCAGCATCCTAGAGGACGAAAATGAGGAGGAGGGTGACGGTGGTAAGTCTGGGCCCGCTTGACGTGTCATCTTTGAGGTTCCCAAATCCACCTCCGATCTTGTACTTGTTGGTTCGTGATCTCTGCAGTCAATGGAGATGGAGGGTTAGGCAGGGTTTGAGATGGCATGTTGTTTTGGGAGCCAGCATGGAAGATGGTAGTGATGGACGAAATGATGCTTTATGAAACCACTAGATGGTGCTCTTGGTTTGCATTGGGGCATGCTTTGTGCCCTTTTTTGAACAGAGAGCACCATCTAGTGGAGTCAAAAAATACAGCAAATGGTTCATAAAGCATTATTTTGTCCACTAGACACTCACCGGTCCACTGGTGAATCTGGGAGTTCTGCTTCACTGTGTTTTTTTGTAAATGTGACAAAGGGCTACTGCACAGCAGGTATCCGTGTTACCGCCTCTTCTGACGCAGCAAGTGCAGTCACTGCTGTGTTGTTTCCTGCTGTCCCAGCCGAGGTAAAGGACGGAAACCCAGAACCGAAAAACGTGAGCAACCTGTCCTCAGATGAGATGAGCAACGCCCACCTGAACAGTGTCAAGAAGGTACCTTCCTACCTTTTCTTTACAGCACGCTCATGCGACCTGCAATGAGATTTACCTGGAAGTCCGACACAGAAAAATAAACATTCCTCATACAAAGTGAAGAGAGTGAGCCTCCACCCATAAATCTTCCATAAGTGCGTATCCAGTTCTGCTTATATGACGTTCACAAAGTCCTACGCTGACCTCTGCAGTCCGGTTTTCCTCAAGAAACTTCAGTTTCTTGGTCTGCTGACCTAAGGATCACGTGACATTTACGTGGTTATCAACTTGCTGTGGTCTGGCTGCACTCAGTAGGTTTAGCAGAACTTTAACTTATGCCTGATGTTTGCAAGGTCACCGACGACGAGGGAATGGAGATGTCTGAGTCCACAGATGCCCCAGACACCACAGATGTGTCTGAAATCTCTGATCAGGACAATAATAAGAAGGTAACTGCTGCTTTGTGTTTATGTTCTCTGGAATAATTTACCCTCCTTAGATCTCTCGCCAACTAGGTATATAGGAAGAGGCCGCTATATATCTCTCTAATATACCAACCCCCCACTGGGGTGGTACATTAAGGTTGGTGCCAACCTATTACAGGCTACAGATATCTGTTCATTTCCATAGTTGAGTGACTAGTGTTCATTTTCTCATTTGTTTCTTCACACACATCTGCATTTAAAGGTGCAACTCATCCATCTATCCATCCATCCTTGTATCCATTCATCTTCTATTGGCTTACTCCTGGGGTACACCCTGGACAGGATGCCAGTCCATCGCAGGGCACATAGTCACACACTTGCACACACTGTCATATAAAACCTTCATCCTCCTGGTATCTCACACCCCGTGTTTGTCGTCTGTCATTGTGAATGAATGTGAATCACTGTGTGAGACTAAAGGCCTTTGCGCACCATGTCCGAAGCCTTCGTATGTGTTCTGTTTAATCCGTCGTCCAGTAAAAATCGTCATACCCAAACACCTTGCACATAGCCCGATACATTTTATTATCCAATGATTGAGAAAATTCGCAATACAAGACAAAATGGAGTCATCAAGCCGTGGGGATGATTTTGTGGTCCTCTCAGTTGTTCTGAGCCGGAGAAAAAGAGAAAATACTGTTCCATCTGATCCCGAGACGCCGTCAAAAACAGGGAGAATTTCATGAGTATAATAGACAATCCAAATTGTGCCATTGGACAAATGTGCTCTAGGTGGTCAGCAGATATTCAGAGTACAGCCTCAAAACTGCGACATACATACAAAATGATGGTCATACCTTTTAAGGGATGAGACAAACGCAAAAAATCATACCTGCTCCATAAACTTTAATGATGGATGAAAGTTTCGGAGTTGTTGCGTAAACATGATTGACACATTTATACAGTTAAAGATGTTACTATAACTCCTGAGAACAGCAGCACCCTGGGGTGTGGATCTTGTCCATTTTCATCTGGACTAATCTAATCTACTGCTGATTTGTTTTTATGAACCTTGAAATAGAATGGTGTATCCATTTATACCTCCATCTCTATCCCTCTTCATCTGCCCCTCATCTTTCTTCCTCTCTATCTCTCTGTGCCTCTATCCCTCCATCCCTATATCCCTCTGCCTTCAGTGTTTTTCTGTCCCTCCATCCCTGTTTCTGTCCCTCCATCCTTCTCTGCCTCAGTCTGGTACTGTCCCGCCATTTACCTCAGCTTCTCACACTGCCGTGTCTCGCTTTCATTTGGCCCGTTTGGGTCGCTCAGTGCCAGAACGAGCTCCTTCCATGTGACCCATGCGTGTTTCTCTGTTTCTAAAGGCTGGGGAGAATGTGGAGGATGACGAACAGGCCCTGATTGCCTCATACAAGTATGTGGGGGCCACCACCAACATCCACCCTTACCTCTCTGCCATGGTGAACTACGCACAGCCCGTCAAGTTCCAGAGCTTCGAAGTGGCAGAAGGTAAGTTCCTTTCATACTCCAAGACGTGGTGGTCGTCATCATCACCCAGCCCTGAGAAGCAGGAGATCAATCTCTCAACCAACCCATAGTTCTTCATGTGCTTGAAGCCATGCCAGCCCAGTGACATCTGCAGATGTCCTCAATGCAGTTACCTGCAGATCAGTCCCTTCTCATCTAGCGATTCTCATATGTGGTTCTGTGATGCTGAAATGAGCTACCAAACCACATCCAATCATCTATTCTCTCTAACGCCTCAAGACCCATCTGTTCCAGGAATACCTCTACTAGCCTGATACCAGTCCATGTTCCCTGAATGCTCCTAACACTGCACTCCCTGCTCACTGAATATTCATCTAATTAGCTTCCTGCTTTATTTGGAAGATGTTGTGTAGCTCTTGCTCCTGTACTGCTTACACTGTTACCTGGGCATTCATTGGAAGCTCAGCCTAGCCGCACTTATGTCGAGTCGCCAACAGCTGTATGTTTGTATCGCGCCATTTGTCTCACTTATACGTAACTTATTTTAAATAAAATAAATGTAAATGTGGTGGCAGTGCCAGGAAGCCTCAAGGGCTGTGAGCCAGTCGAAGGCTGTTTACTGAGAACTTCCTCAGCCGGCTGCTAGAGGGCAGCATAGCAGCACTCGGCTGAGAAAGCTGAATGCTCTGTGGCTTCAGTTCCACTCATTAGTGAAAAGCAGTGTGCATATTTATACTCCTGGTAGTATGTGTGTGTGTCTATATGTATATTTCTTGTTCACTTGTTTCTTAGATGAAGTCTGGTTTTAATGTTTAAGTAACAGGTCAGCAGTGTAAGGACAGACTGTTTTTCCTTAATACAAAGGGAGCCTGACGCACTAGTGATTTTATTCTTGTATACAGCTCTGGAAATAATTAAGAGACCACAGCAAAATTTTCAGTTTCACTCATTCCTCAGTTTAAGGGTAAGAACCTACATTTTTTGCAAACTCCAGCCTGGCTCTTCTCTGCTGCTTATTGATGACAGCCGTCTTCCTTGCTTTATGGGTTTTCAGTCCTGTTTCTAGGAGCCTGATATGAACTGTCCTAGCAGTGCACTTCACACCACTCAATGTTTCCCATTCCTTTTGAAGATCACTTGAGGTCATCCTCCGATTTATGAGGCGCTACCGGATAAGTTGTCAGTCATCTCTGGCGTTTGATTGTTGCTTCTGCCCTCTACCTGGCTGGTTTTTGGTTATTCCCAGTGTCTCCAGTATCACCTTGTTTTTGTATACGATTGTTTTAGAAATTTTGAGCCTTGAAGCAGCCTCCCTCACAGCATAGCCTTCTGCCAGCAGAACCAGGATTAAAGCAGGACTTAAAAAGGCAGATTTTTAAAAAATACAGAGTGGTCTCAGTTTTTTCCAGACCTTTATAGCTGGTGAACTGAGTAGAGTGGTGCGGTTGTTTCTGCGTGCCTGAGTGTTTCGATTCCCGTGGGGCTGCTGCGTGACCATTGGGTGACACTCTCTTGCTGCGTGAGAAGGTCTTGTCATACCTCTGACCCAGCACTGAAGAGCTGCTCACATGGTGACATTAGCTGCAATTGTTCTTTGGTGATAACTAAATAATTGAGTCATTAGAAGGACGGATGGGTGAAATGTAGGGAACATACAGATATAGCTCAGTTTGTTGTATTTTTTAAGTAGTTGTTTAAAAAAAAATCAGTTTACTGACCAAATACTTTTGAATTTTTTTTTTGTTTCATTTTATGTAGTTTTTCTATGTAGTCCTATGGAGGAAATTCCTAGGCAGCATAGGTCAAAAGCAGTTTGTGTGTGTGCGTGCACACGCTGTGTGTTTAAAATCCCCTCTGTAATCTCTCACTCTTTCCAGAGAGGAACATCTACCACAACATGTCCTCCTTCAATGAGTCAGTGGGCCTGGGGTACCTGAAAACCAACGCCATCGAGTTCGTGAAGTATCCTGAGCACCTGGGAGGGGCTCGGCCCGCTCTTGTGTTCCCCCTGTCTGTCTTCCTTCCCGTTCGATTTGGGATTGTAAAATACAGCCTTTCCCCGCCTGCCTGAGATGCTGTCGCCCCCCCCAAGTTTTCCTGAACAAGACACGCAGCTATAACAAGCGGCAGATGAGCCGTATCTACCCCAAAGGTGGCCGCGTGGACTCCAGTAATTATATGCCTCAGATCTTCTGGAACGCCGGCTGCCAGATGGTGTCCCTGAACTACCAGACCCCAGGTAACAGGGGTGGGGGAGGGGGGCACATGTCATCGTCCTGTGACACACCCCCCCCAGCCCCCGAGTGTGCAGACAGACTGAGGCTACAGCACCTCCCGGCGCTCTGCCGAGAACATATGTGGGGG
>JAODKC010000043.1:15830443-15859961 GCA_026777985.1 Mormyrops attenuatus
CCCCCCCCCCCCCCCCCCCCCCCCCCCCCCCCCCCCCCCCCCCGGGGGGGGGGGGGGCCCCGCCCGGCCGCCCGGGCGGGGGCGGGCGGGATAGGGTCACACTTCGCACACAGGGATTGAGCCTGATCTGGGAGCAGGCCAGACATGCAAGCAGCAGTGTGTGGGAAGCGATGGCCCCTTCCAAGGGTTACCCAGGGTGACGGGAAGCCACACGGGATTCCCATACGGACATAGAAACCAGTCTTTGCAGATTGTTCTCACAGACACTGTGTCTGGGGCCCGGAGCATCCTGGGGCACACCAGCCTGACCTTGGGTTGCGTTTTCAGGCTGTGTAGTTGTGCCCCTTGATCACAGCCTCTCTCTCCCACAGATTTAGCCATGCAGCTGAACCAAGGGAAGTTCGAGTATAACGGCTCTTTCGGGTGAGTGTCGCTGCTGCCCCCTACCTGTGTATTAAGGTAACACAGTAAGAACTGGGATATATTTGATGTGACGCAATGTGTGCGCAACATGGTGTGTGCGCTGCTCAAGCAGTGTCCTGATTGTACTTGCATGCATAGCTTATGTCTGTCTGGAGGATTAAAGGTCATGTCCACCAGGGGTCACTGCGAGAAAATAGTCTTGGTCGCTCCTTCGTTTCTTACTTGTTTGTATGAGGTTGTGGCGTGAAATGTATAAATGGGCCGTACATCCTCTGAGTATGAAAGAGTGACTCATCCCAGAAACTGCAGCCTGCAGGCAGGTCCTAACAGGGGGGTCCACAAACACCCCCCAGCTTATGTTTAATGTGGTACGGAGCCACTAAATGTCGAGAGTGGAGCTTCTCCATGTCACACGACATTAACACAATAATAAAATACACATCACACATTATGCATTATTCATTTCCCACAAAATCTTCCTCTGGGGATTAATGAAGTGCCTGTCACTCTGTCTTTATGTTTCTCTGTCCGTCCCTCGCTCCCGAACATCTTTGTAATAAACTTCACACTGGACTGTAGTTGTAAATGTTCGCGCTGTGCCGGCATACTGCCGTTCCCGGTCGCGCTGTGACGGCGTGCTGACCGTGTGCCGGCTCTCCTCCCCGCCCAGGTACCTGCTGAAGCCGGACTTCATGCGGCGCTCTGACCGCATGTTCGACCCATTCTCCGAGACGCCGGTGGATGGGGTCATTGCTGCTCACTGCAGTGTTCAGGTTGGACAAAATGTCGAGTCTCTGACACCACAGCGACGTTGAAGCTGATGCCCATGCCTCACCAGCCCCTCCGTGTCACTTCCTCCCAGGTGTTCTCAGGCCTCTTCTTGTCCGACAAGAAGATCGGTTCCTATGTAGAGGTGGACATGTACGGCCTTCCCACAGACACCATCCGCAAGGAGTTCCGGACCCGGATGGTGATGAACAACGGGCTGAACCCGGCATACAACGAGGAGCCATTCGTATTCCGGAAGGTCGGTCTGAGGTCACGCCTCAACCGGGGGTGGATGTGTCAGGAGGCCGCCACCGCTCGGGGCTGGCCCATAAGTCATGTCACGGCGGATGCTGCAGTCAGCAGTCCACGGGTCGGGTTCGTGGCCGCCGCTCTTTTGGCGCAGGGTCGTTCTCGCCACCGGTCGCCCCCGGCTGCAGGCAGGTCCCTCTGGATGTGGTGGGGGGGATGGGGGGGTGCTGAAACCAGGAAAATCCGCAGCCTCCGTCGCAGGGTATAAATCAGCGCTGACGCAGCTCTCCTTCATGCCGCGCTGCTCCTTGAACTGCCACCATCACGGTGCGCCCGCCTGCCGCTGCCCCTCCTGGGACCTCACGGGGTTGCCGCACCGCACCAGCGCTTTGTTTTCTCGTTCACCGTGTTCCTTTTTACCCTTTTTGCTGGGCCTGCAGTATTTGAGTCCCCTGTGTTCACACGCATTTTTATTTTATCGCACCTACATTGTAACGCTCTTACTCCTTACCAGTTGTTATCAAGCTGTTTTTTTTTTCCATGTATCTGATATCAATATATGAATATCCATAAAACATTACACACGTTCATTCGGCAGCTTATTTTGGACAAAGTCATGGGGTCATCTGGAGCCTGTCCCTGGCAATGCGGGGCCCAGGGCTGGGGTGTCCCCTGGACGGGACCCCAGCCCATCAGTGTACATATCCACTCGTCATGGATAATGCAGATGCCAATTAACCCCTCTGCAAACTCCACACACAATGAACGAGGGTGGGATTTGAACCCCCAGCCTTTTAGGTTGGAAGCCACAAAGGTTCCCCCTGAGTTGCCAAGCTGCCTGACTAATTATGTATTAATATTGCGTAGTTTCTAATAATCATGACACATTGATAGTCGTGTTTAGCTGCTCTAGACAAGCCGTGCTGATGGATGTCAGACGCTTGGAGGTTCAGACTTACCACCACCTACCATCTTATGTTCGAAATGCATCATGCATCACATCACGATGACCACGTTTCGTTTTCTGTGTTGCCTTCTTTTAATCAATAATTAGCAAGCCGCTTAACCCGGAGCGGTCACCCCCTCCCCCTCACGGCTGTGCTTACCCCGGCCAGGTGATCCTGCCGGATCTGGCGGTACTCCGGATCGCCGTCTACGACGACAACAACAAGCTGATCGGCCAGCGGATCCTGCCGCTGGATGGGCTACAGGCCGGCTACCGGCACATTTCCCTGCGGAATGAAGGCAACAAGCCACTCTCCCTGCCCACCATCTTCTGCAACATCGTACTGAAGACGTACGTGCCAGACGGATTTGGAGGTGAGCCGCAGGCTGCAGAGCCCCCCCATGTTTGGACATCTGCAGGACCCGCTCAGGCTGGAGTGATCCCTCACGATCTGGAAAGTCCATCATGTGACACATTTGGGTCCCCCCCCCCCTCGTGAAAAATAATTAATCCAAATGCGACTGAGCGTGGAGTGGTGTTTCCTTCTCTGGCTCGAGGCTGCGCGTCTGCTTTTACATCCAGGGTTTTTTTTTTCTTCTAATTTTAGTAACAATTGGGGCAGAATAAAACAAACGACTGCATGATGCGGCTTTAATGAATGAGGCTGCGTATTTACAGTCTATGTTTTATTCAGTCTGGTGGATTATGGCGAACCTGTGGTGAAATCTCCAGTATCGCGTCCAGGCGCACTCCCGATCTGCTCGTGTCAAACATGGCTGCCATTTTGGTTTCTAATGCTTATTAATGCTTATTGTTTCATTTCCCGATGATCGCTGTATACAGCTTAATTAAGCAGGGCTGTGAACCCATTTTTCCTTCTAGAGATCGTGGATGCCCTCTCAGACCCGAAGAAGTTTCTGTCCATCACGGAAAAGAGAGCTGACCAGATGAGGGCCATGGGCATCGAAACGGTGCGTATGATTAACACGACCAGCACACATTCTGTGAGGACGGAGGCATGGAGGACTGTGTTGGGGAAACAGGAGACCAGCGCTTGGATGAGGTCATCTTTTCAGGGATTAAGCTGTCCTAAGGTGAAGAGGGCAGTAGGTGTGGGATTTGAAACGACGACCTTCCAATCACCGCCCTGCTGCAGCTGTCTTGAATAGGACCATAGACGGGGGGGGGGGAGTTGTTGGCTCTTTGGTGCTTTTCCATTGTGGCACTAAAAGGCCACAAACTGCATTACAGGCTGGCCCTCAAGGACCAGAACTGGAGAACCTTGGACTGGGGTTTCTTGACAAGGTAACTTGAAATGCCTTTGTAAAACTTCCCTATTTTTTACCGCCCCCATTCAGAGCGATATCGCAGATGTCCCAAACGATAGCTCAAAGAACGACAAGAAAGGAAAGGCGAATCAGGCCAACGCAATTCCACAGAGCGGCTCCGAGTTGGGACAGACCTCCATGTCGGGGCAGACCAACATCAGCGAAGCCAAGAAAGGTATCCACATCCGTCCGTCCGTCTGATATTTCTCTGTCCACATGCCCAACCTACATCCGTCCATTCTCCATCTGTATTCATGTACTGTCTGTTCTCCATCTTCTTTCTGTCTACACCCACATAGCCTCCATCTTTTGTTTTGTTCCACTTGATTCTCATGGGTTTTTTTTCCCATGATTCCTCATAAGATAAACACATATGTGATAGGGTCCTACCATCCCTCCTCCTTTGGATAATGTCTGTTAACACCAAGATGGAAAGTCACAATGTCTCTCCTGCGCTTTTAGACGGCGCGCTCATACCTCAGGTGAACATCGAGGACCTGAAGCAGATGAAGGTAGTGCACCAGGCTTTATTTAGAAGCTTTGGAGGACTAACATTCTGCCTAATTTGTCAGTTTATTAAATGCTTTTTATTTTTGTGCCCTGCAGACATATCTGAAGCTGATTAAGAAACAACAGAAGGAGCTGAGCACTTTGAAGAAGAAGCACGCTAAGGTAAGTGGTATCTACCTCATCACATACAGCGCCGCCCCGCTGGTGGGTCGAGAGAGGTACAGCTGTTCAGGACAACACGCCGGTGTCCCCTGTGCAGGACAACAGTGCCATGCAGAAGTGCCACTGTACGCAAGTGGACAAGATGGTGGCCCAGCATGATAAGGAGAAACTGACCTGCGAGAAACTTCTGGAGAAAGCCGTCAAGAAGAAAGGGTAATGTGCTCATGGTCGACAGGAATGGGGGTCGGGGAGGAGCGTGGGGCGCTGTTGATTAAGCAGGCAAGAAAGCAGCTGCTGACGTCACTCAACCATTCTGTGATCCTCAGAGAAAACAACTGCCAGGAGCTGAAGAAGGAGGTGGAAATCAAGGTCCGGGAGCTGACGTCCGACCACAAAGCCAAGGTAGGCCTCACGGTGCCGCTTCCCCCCTCTTACAGCCCGTGCATTCCCAGGGGGCAGGTGGCTGACTGAATCCATGCTCTGTGAGCAGGTGAAGGACATCGTCGCCCAACAGACCAAGGAGTGGTCAGAGATGATCAACTCCCACAGCATGGAGGAGCAGGAGATGAAGGACCAGCATGTGCTACAGCAGTGTGAGCACCTCAGGAAGCTCATGCTGGCCGTGCAGGAGCAGCAGACGCAGAACCTCAAGCTGATCCATGAGAGGTCGGGGGGGGGTTTGTTTTGGGGAGCCTCCATACCCTACGATGCTGCAGATGTGACTGATCCTCTCTCAACCTGCCACCTACAGGCAGAGCAAAGAGATGCGGGCTAACCAGGCCAAGACATCCATGGAGAACAGCAAAGCCATTAGCCAGGACAAAAGCATCAAAAACAAGGCCGAGCGAGAAAGGTACGGTACGTCCTGAAGGCCCCGGAGAGCCGGGTCAGAGGCACAGGGCCCGACCCCGTTCGGAGTTTCGGACCTTTATGTGCCACGGCCACTGATTTCTGTGCACCTTCGCAGGAGAGTTCGAGAGCTAAACAGCAGCAACACCAAAAAATTCCTTGAAGAAAGGAAAAGGGTACGTGGAGTGGATTTGCTCTCGGCAATGCTGGATTCGGGTCCGGTTAATTTCTGCCGCGGTGGGGGGGGGGGGGGCAACACATCTGCTCACAAGGACAATTCTCGCTGGTTTCCAGCTTGCCATGAAGCAGTCGAAGGAGATGGACCAGCTGGAAAAGACTCAACTGGAGCAGCTTGAGAACCTGGAGAAACTCAACGAGCAGGTAGGAGAAGCCCGTCACCTACAGGGGGCACTAGCAGGCCGGATAACTTGGCACTAAAAGGTGTGAGGTGCTTGGATGTATGGTTAGCAGTTAGGTTGGTTAGCCAGTCCAGTCAAGTCACCATGTGGTGGTTTGAGTCTAGAAGGCCTAGTCTAGCATAAACAGAGCCTCTTTCTTATGGAGGTGTGCTCACTACCCTAATAGTATACCTGTCATCCTCGGGTTTGAGTTGGGTTGATTGTTTCTGGGGCCTAGCTCAAAAAGTCACTTTGGGGTTGATGTTTCAAAAACTAAATTAGCTAGAGTCCAAAGATTGTAACTAGCTAGCTGGTTAGCAGAACATGTCGCTTCAGCATCTCCTAAATAAGGAATGCGTTTATTTAATACTTACTGTAGTGACTGTGTGGCCAACAGGTGCCCCCAAACCTCAGGGGCCCCATGCAAATGTGTGGCTTCAGTGTTAATGAACATTACAGCTGACCAGTCAGAATACTGTGATAAATACATGGGCTCTGTAATGATCTTGATTTGTCATTGTCAGATTTATTTTAGTATTTCATTATTATTATTGTTATTATTATTATTATTATTATTATTATTCCTTTTTGTTTTCTGTCATCTGTCATTATGTTTTGATATTTGTTTATATTTGATATTATGTTTTTTATTGTCCATTTTTAATATGATTTGCTTGAATTTGTACTTTTTTGTACAGCTTAAGAATTCACACCATGAAAATTCTCAGTGCCCAGGTAGGCCCTGCCGTTCTTCTAACGGACCGTTATCCCCCCCATCCCTTGTCCCTCCCATCGCGGCCTGGAGACACGGAAGTGTAAGGGTGGGGGTGCCGTGCGGGGAGCGTGTGTGAGTAGTGTGATGATCACACAGGATCACGGTGACCCCGCCCCGGAATGAAATGGGCTCTTTCTATTCGAGTAGGTTGATGTTAGGAGTGGTGGAGGGGAGGTGAAAAGGGGTTGGGGGGTCCTGTGCGCCATGGGTGGGGGCGGCGCACTAAGGCCTTCCGCTCGGTCGTTGCAGGCCAAGGACATGCAGCAGATGGTGAAGCTGGAAGCAGCGATGGACCGGAGGCCAGCCACAGTGGTGTGAACTCCTCAGCCGACTGAGGGGGGCGGGGGCCCTTTTGTGGACAGACACCCTCTGACGTGATACTTAAGCTCTCCGAGCTGTGCGCCCCCCAACCCCCAACAGCGTCACCCCAAGCGATGGGATCCGCCCCCACACAGCCTGCCCATCGCCACTCACCTCTTGCCACTTTTTCTATTTAATTTTTTCTAACAACAGCATAGCCTGCGATTTGTCTGACATGCTGTAATTTTAGATACTGTCCCACTGTTTATGCCAATCAGGATTATTAGATCTGATGTATTAATGTGTATTTCTACATTTTTATTTGTATTTTAATAGTATGAGACTACTATATAAAAGCAGAAGGAGAGTAAACATCTGTCAGTCAAAATCGCACGGCAGCCAGGAGGTGTAAGTATTACGTCATAGGCATTTTAATGACGAGTAGGTTTAAGGTAGTCCAAAAAATGTAGCAGTGCCCTTTCTCATCCCTCCGTCCGTCTCTCGACCCTAAAGTACCTTGGGTTTGAGTGGTGGGCGAGCTGGGGGGGGCAGCCTGTCCGCTGGCCGTAGAGACCCACAGAGCCGCTGCCGTCCGGACTTTGAAAACTAATATCGCAATAGCAATGCCATCATCACACTTTTTAAAAGTAAATAATTTAACTTTTAGGATAATTTTAAAACCACAATCAGCTAAGCTGCTGTTGTAGGGCACCATCCATCCATCACCCATTTTTCCACTGCCTGTCCTGGACAGAATCTTGGGGGGGGGCTGAAGCCTGTGGCAGGCATCATAGGGCACAGGGTTGGAATCCACCCTGGATTGGATACCAGTCAGTGGAGTACCAGTTTATTTTGATATTAACAAGGTTTGGAGATTCAACCACAGATCCAGCAGAAATCAGATGTCCAACCTGTTCACTGCCTTCTATTGCTCATGATGAAACCTTTTACCCCCAGCGTGTGTTCACATCCATTCTGTTGGGTAGAGACTGGATGGTGTCATCATCTGGTTATACTCACTAAGTACCTCATTAACACCCAAGTGTCACCTGCAGCAAGTGATTTTACCCTTTCATTTCAGATTAAGTCTTCAACTTGCTCAGCTGTGTATTTCATCACATGAATGGCTTTACTAGGTATTTGTCTCATCTGAAAATTAATAATTGCCAAATTCAGTACTACTGGCCATGAGTTTTGTGTGTATTTACTGGGGCTTATGCTACTTAAAACAGTGGTTTACTGGGAATTTGGAGGAGGCGGGACTTCCTTTATAGGAGGCGGGACTTCCTTTTTCAGGAGGCGGGACTTCCTTTGCATGCCACTGTGTTCTGGTAGTATGTGGTAGTAGAACCGTGGTTCAGGGTGAGCAGTAGGGGTTTAATTGGCATATGGAGGCCAAGGTGTTTCACACTCAGTTACAGGATGACTGTCCATGTGGGTCTGCTGCCTCGTCTCCATCTCACCGTAATTCGTCATTTCGGCAGAGATCGACACAACCCTGATTGATGGCGTTTTCATGACCGATGGCACTAAAAGGTGACAGTCAGTGTCGAACCTCAGCCTAGCATCCTGCTGTGCTTTCTGTCCATCCGTGAACTGTCGTCATCACTGGAATTGGTTCGTCCTTAATGTACAGAGCGAGAGATGCGATGTGACAGTTCGTCAATTGCAGGGAATGTTTTTAAATTTCAGTCAGCTGTGTTAATATAGTACCGGCCATCGACACTATTTAAAACACCACCCAAAATTATAAAGCTCTTCCTTTGTATAAGGAATGATATGTGCTCTGCTGGTTCTCCCCTTTTCTATTCTGTGGCTGTAGTTCACTAAAATACAGACACTTTATGTATATACCTGAATGTATGTAGTGTATTATTTTTGACCAAATGGGTACTGCAGTATATTAATAAATTAAGGGCTCTGGAATAAAAAAACGAATGTTTGTTACTGGGGAAACAAGGTTCAGGGCAACTGGCCGTTTTTTTTTCCAGGTCATTCCATCTTCCAGCATCATACAGTGATCATGCCTGTGACCACCTATCTAATGCGATACTATTAAGCGAAGTGCGCAAACATTTGCTGCATTGCTTTCAGATGTGCCACTCGACGGAAGTCTGGTTGGGTGTTTGGGTTATTTAACAAAATATAATGCCAAAATAAGTTATGTATATAAATAAATACATATAAATATATGAAATGAGAATATAGTAGATAGTATAAGACTCTATTAAGGTTTGTCATAGAGCCTCCTTTACACTCAGTGTATGTTTTCTGTTGTGTGATTACATGTAACCTTTCGCTTTATAGTTTATTGTAAAAGCAATTATTACGGAAATGTTATTGCTTTTACGTTTACCGGTTTGTTTTTAGTCTTTAATTTTAACTTTGGCTTGGTGAAGGGACTTCATGTGAGTGTTTTTGTATTTATATTGTATTTGTTGAATTAGAAATGAAGATGTCGTTGTTATCATGCTACTTTAATACTGTTTTATAGTATATGTATCAATAAATAATCAAACGGTGCCCAGATGTTTGTTTTAATTATTCTCTGCTTTTCTGTTTCAGGACAGATTCAATGTCTGAAATATATTGAACTCCATTGCCTATAATATTCCATCAGTGTTTTGTCGTTTGTTTCGTTTATAATACCACAGTATTAAAGTGTATAATGATGTAAGTACAGGTGGCTGGATGAACAAAAGTGTGCAGAGCCTATAGTGTGTGCCGGTATCTGAGGTCCTTACGCAATGCGTGCCCATCAGTCCTGCAAACCTTATTTATTTCCTGTGTACAGCGAGAGGCAGATTTGAGTCCAGTAAGGATTCATGAGATTTACGTGCCTTTGACCAGTTTGTTGTATGTAAAGCAAGCATTTAAGGAAGTGACATGAGATATAAGATTTCCACAAATGCCCTGATGATCAGGATAGTCTTACAAAAAGAGACAGCGCCAGCAAAGGCATCTGCAGTCAGGAGTGTACACTCCAAACTCAGGTGAAAGTGCTGCAGAAGATTTGTCTTCATGTGGATTAAGTTTGCACGTTTAGCTGCACGGGGGATGTGAACTAACAGCCAACCGATGGGCTTGGTGAAGTGACATTAAGTAACCGCTTGTTTGTTTACTGTATTTTAGTGAAGGTGGCAATGTGGTTTGAGTGAAGGTAGAAGTCTACACGTGACTAATCGGTTTCTGTTTCTTCATCTGGCAGAGAATCCATGTTCCTGTCATGTTCTGGGCCCAGTAATGTTTAATGCAGCAAAATCTTGCTATCCTGAACAACTGTCTGCATCCTCTGGTCGCATTTAATCCCCGATGACTGCCAAACTGTGGTTTGAGAAGCACTAAATGACCCCTCCCTCGTGATTCTTCAACTAGACATCTCTCCGTGGCCAATGCCTGAGCACTAACAGACTTTGTCTTGAGAGGCAAAGTTATTCCTGGCATCACCAGTCCAACCATGTTGGATGAAATTACTCAGAAGAATGGTTACGTGGCTGCACAGGGTTACCAGAAAGCACTGATTTTGTTGGCCGTTTGATGAGTCTGGGTTTCGGGGAACAGCCCTGTCAGCCAATCCTTTGTTCACCATGAAATAAAACAGGAAAGACGTCCAAGTTTTCATGCAGTGATAAACCAGGTGGAAAGAGACGAGCCCAGTAGTGGTTTTGTTCTGAACCATGATTTGAAGTTTTATTTACTGTTTCTACAGGCCTTGCAAATGGGCCCAACAAAGATCTGGTTACTCTGCCAAGTATGGGTTTTGATCTGGCAACCTTCTAATGAGAGATCTAACCTGCTGAGCTTAATGATGGTCTGTGAGCTCTGGTCATACTGGCCATTATGCAGTCTTCAGCATACCTTGAACTACAGCAGGCGATTTATGTTTTTGTAAATGAATTTATAATATAGATCATACGCACGTTCACACACACACATTGGATATAAAGTGATATAAAATTATTACGCGTGTACTACTAAGTGGATTGTATATGTAAATGTTGGCCCTAGAATAGGACCTTCTCTGAAATAATTAGCTCTCACTATGGTGATGGAAGTAAATAAAAACATTCAGCCATTTCCCCTTTATAAATGGGCACACAGCGGTACTCTACGCTAACGTGCCTTTATAATGTGAATTAATAAACACTTTCAGTATCCAAATGCATGTGTGCTCATAAACACACTCATCAGATCAACACAACCTCTGAAACAGCTCACAGTAATTATATTGTCGATGCTGCAGCTTCCAAAACCGGGAAACACGTTAATATTTTTGTTGTCCTGGTAAATTAATCCCCCATCCATAGATATGGGGACAAATGCTCCATACACGACAGTGACTGTCGGGCTGGTATGGAGAGAAGTGTAAAAATTTCCCGATCTGTGCTTGATATAAAGTGACTGTTTAGCATGCTGGGCACTTCAGAAAAACCCCCACCAGGGTGAAGATGGAGTTTCTCCTGCAAGCCATGGTGAAGGACAGAGCTCATCTGACCAGGTTCATCTTTGATGGGCTCGAAAGAAAGATCCATGATTCAAAGACAGCAGGAGGTCACACCCTGTTGATCCACGCTGCCCTTCTACCCAACGGCTCCTCGAGTTTTAAGTTCTTGTAACTTCTGCTTCGAGAGTAAGTGTAAACTCCCAGGATGCAAGCGGCTGCCCCAGTCTGAATCACACCTGTAAACGGTCCCGCCCAGACATCATAAGGAAACGCTGACCCGGAGCTGGTGGACGCCTGGAGGAATACAGGCCTGCCGGCCACACGGCAGATACTTGCTCCTTGTAGATGTCTTGGTGTGGTCTTTCAGGAGGTTTGGTCTTTAGATTCACTGGCAGAACAAGGCTGGACACTTGACACTGGGGGTGGACAGGTTTGCCGGCCCACAGGAGGTGTTTGACGGCTCGGAAGAGCGACGGCATCCCATAAAACAGGCAGCGGGACCAGAACTTGGATCGTTATCTGGTCAAAGACCTGCCCGTTGGGCCTCTAAATAGCTAATCGGAAACCAGGCATGCTTGGCCACTAAATAAATCTGACAACGCAATGGATACAATTTGGCCCATGGGGTCTCCCAGCAGAAAGGCGGCTCATTTTACAAACCCTGGTTAAATGGATGGACCCACGCTGAAAGAGAGTGAGAAGTCACCTTCTTCACCTCACCTTGTTTTTTCTGATGTTTTTTTGTTCAGCAAATTCTGCAAGGCCCATTACGCCATGAACGGCGTTAACCAAATCAGAGACTACCTGTGTACGTCTGCCTTCCTCAGCCCAAAGCCGTGATCGACAAATGGCAGTTTTCTCTCCAAGACCAGGCAAAAACACACTAAAAGCTACAGAAACCTTCGACTTAACTCCATTTGATTTCTTAATTTATCACCTTTAGCTGGAAAAAAAGCTGACAAAGAGGACATGAAAATGACCACCCAGAAAAAAAACGCTTTTGATTTTGTAAATAGGAAATTTGATGAGTTATCAGAAAAGATTCATGCAGTCATGTGGCTTGCCACTAGTCTTGTGAGGCCTGCACCCCCGCAAAATAAACCGCAAAATAGCGCGTAGTGGTACGTATAGTGGATCATTTTACACTGTGCTCTGACACAAACTATTAAGGCGTTTCACTTCTCCGGAATTTAAAAAGATTGGCGGTCTTGGAAGTCCAGAATTCCCGGTCTGCCGACGTCCAAGATCATAGACTTTCCCGCTGAGTAAAGCAATAAACGCCTCAACACTGTCAAATGTAAAGCTGACTTTGACTTTAAAACTTCTTACTGTAATCCAGATGCGCGCAGGGAAATATCAGTCTATAGCCGTATATCATGCACAAGATTGGAGTCGTCCCATCTGAGTGCAATGTGCAAATAAAATGCTAATAATCTGTAAATTGGATTTCTTGTATTTTCTAACTAACGTTTTAATACGTTTTCGTGTAACTTAGAAATCTAAAAAATACATAACTATTCATTAAACAGCAAGTTGCGTTTTAATTCCTGTTCTGTGTTATTAGCGCCCAGGAATCTTTAATGTGGGTGCAGCTGTTTGCTTTTCGGTTGAAACTGGCAATTCTGCACCTGTACGGATGGCGCCGCATTGCCTGCAAACCGGCGACAGTCATTGCCCGATATCCAACCCAACCTGCGAGTGATGTTTAAGCTGAAACTGAAAATAACAATAATTATACTGAAAATAATTTTAAAGCTTTGCATTGTACAAATAGCCAATCACTGTTTTATGAATGGAGTTTCTTATTCAAAAATGTATGATAATATAGTAGTTATATTTACCGATACAGTATAATCATCCCCCTGCATGGTTGGTTTAGTTCTACTATGGGCAGAAACGCAGTTTCTGTGCTTCTTTTTATTTCCTAATGTCGTGACTGCCCCCCACACCGGCGTCTATAAGACGCTAAAGCGTATCTGAGCTGCTCCAAACCGGCGAGGGCAGCTGTGGCTGCAGCTTCGACTCCGCACGGCTGATCTGACACATCGCGGAGCCGCAGCGCTCCGCTCACACAAAGACTGCAACCTTGCCGGGAATCAGAGGGTAAAGCGGGTCCCCGTCAGGTTCAGCTGCAGTCTCAGGCAAGGGAATAACGGCATTGCGGGAGTAGCCCTGGCGATCTCGCACCGAGAGACTTCAGGGAACTTCTTAAAACGAGCAGTCGTCCCTTTGACTTCATGCTGAGGTTCCCGTCCGGCTGCCCCTCCGTCTGGGATAAACACGACAGCCTCCGCAACGAGTTAACTGTCCTAAAGCGACCCCCTTTCCTCGAGAAAGGCACGTTTGCGCCTGCATCCTGAGCGCACTTCGTGCCTTTGGCGACTGGATGCTGCCGCACGCATACCCCTGCGTTTGCTGCATTTGCGGGGCTGCCGTCGTGACTCCTCTGCACTGAGAGGGAATCTCATCTCTTCCATTTGTTTTAGTCATTAGTACATTAGTTATTTCCAAATCCAGTCAACTGCACGATGGAGCGTACGCGATCCAAGACCTTGGACGCCAGAGGAATTTTGCTCTGTCTATTAAGTAAGTGACTTTTTCTGTCTTTGTTTTGGCTATTTTGCCTTCAAAACGGTGGTCTTGCATTGATAAATCAATGCATGAACAGCTTAGCGTACATTAAAAGTACTGATCCAGTAAGCACCGGTCCACTTCTTTTGTATCAAGTGAGAGTATGTTAACAGATGCAAGAAGTCGTGCATTTTTATGTGATCTGTATACACGTCAGCAATATTGATAATGAGTAATAATAATGTTATATTCTGGAACTTTAACTTAAATATCTCGCTGCTGTCGTTAGTTGTTATAATAAACCTCCCATTCCAGGTATTGTTGCTCGAAGCCCAGCAGAGCAGGAGGTGGAGAACCTGTCGGGATTATCTACAAACCCAGACAAAGATATATTCGTAGTTCGCGAAAACGGAACAACTTGCTTGATGGCAGAGTTTGCAGTCAAATTTGTTGTCCCATATGACGTTCTTGCACTCAACGGCATAGACGTAAGATTCCCCATTCCGACTTTTACATTTATTTAATAATTATTTGCATGCTCAGCACCGATGACTCCAGTGAGTTTATTGCACGAACAGGATATTATACTGCCAATTCGAAGAAAAGTCCTTTAATAATAATAGTATGCTGTGAATGGCAGCTAAGGCGCGCGCAAGCAAACTATTTTAATCGCATGCAATCAATAAAAAACGCTGAGTCAATGTATGTGAAGATCAGTGCAGCTGATATGTCACTGAATAAATGGACGTGTTTCACACGAAGTTAATCCAATTAACATTTTTTATAGATCTGCAAATTCCCAGCCATCAAATGTCTAATGTTTTTTTTTTTTTTTTTATCTACAGCTGATTACAGAACAGGCGCCCATTGCGCTTCCCCGATGGGCAGAGATTGAGGGAAAATGCGGGAGTAATGAAGCCGAGCTACGCATTTCCTGGATAAATAACGCCTACACATTTCGCATTTTCTTCCTTAAGGTTGGCAGAGACGTTATTCTTACATCACAGTAACCACACATATTACAAGAATATAGTGCTGCACAGTCGCAAATTTAAGAAGAAATTTCCCAGTTCTTTTTTTTAGTAATTCACATAACAGATTGCTGCTATGTGAGTTACTATAGCTGCCAAGTTTAATTTTGGTTGTTTGTTCTTATTGTTGTTT
This sequence comes from Mormyrops attenuatus, assembly GCA_026777985.1. Classification (NCBI taxonomy): domain Eukaryota; kingdom Metazoa; phylum Chordata; class Actinopteri; order Osteoglossiformes; family Mormyridae; genus Mormyrops; species Mormyrops attenuatus. The sequence continues at coordinate 15,845,331 of JAODKC010000043.1, forward strand.
ATTAGGAAGTACAAGACCCATCCAAGGGAAAAGCAATATGGAAAATGAATAAGATGCAGTTTGTGTACGATACCTCAGAAACAACACACTTCATTAACGCTTATAACCGTAAGTATATTTTCCGCTATGGATTTATTGGCTGGTTATTTTAATTAAATACAGGTACAAGGTGTTTAACCAGCTTTGAATTTGAACGCAAATATTTATTCCATTATGTTGTATAGGCTATACTTTGGTACTACCGGTGTAATAATTTAAACTACATACATTTGCTATATTAAAATATGACATAGTAAGTGGGATAAATTGAGAGGAGCCAATTGGGGAAAAATCTAAAATGATTTAGATAGAATTTTACCCTGTGGTGTTTATTATATGCTATAATTATTTTATTTTACTTTTTGCTGTGGGGACATCTGTAGGTAAGGGCAATGACACAACGAAATATTTGTTCTAACTTATTCCCATAAAAATAGGAATTAACCAAATTTATGAATCTTTACTATTGAATGTTATGTATCACGTACGTTCAGTTCGAGACAACGATACTGTGTATTCACTGACTTTCATATGGCTATTATTTTTTTTCTTTAATCTCCCGTATTGCTCGATGTTTTGTGTTCCAAATCTGTATTTTAATTGTTTTATATCCAGGTAGTTGGGTTGAAAAGTCGTTTCATGGGCCAACATAGGTTGCATTTTAAATATTTCACAGGCTTTAACTTTGCGTTAGGATCCGTATTTTTCAAATATAATATAGAAATTAGTCTTTCCTCTACACATAACACGTTCCCATAAAACAAGTGTTTAAGGTCGTTCCATGTTTTATTTATCAAGAAAAAACAGCAGACAACACGGATCATAAATAGAATTATTTTGCTCTTTCTCTTGATTTTATTTCATACTGAATGTTTCAATAAATTAACAGTTCAGAAAAGCTGTAATATATATTCCTGAATTTTTTTATTGTGTGTGCGATTGACAGTCTGTTGAAATGCTTGTACAGTTCTTGCACTGTATTGGTGCTGATGTTTTCATCTTTAAACTCATGGTGCAATCTCTGTGTGTGTGTGCGTGTGCGTGTGTGTGTGTGTGTGTGTGTGTCTTTTCAGCTGGAAAGCACACTGCCAGCTCTCATCGCCTCTCAGCTCTAGCGACCCCTGCAGGCCGATCCTATGAGTGCACGGCTGCCCAGACGGTCACCCTGATCTCCAGTGACCACCAGAAAGGAGTAACGGTCTCCATGTCTGACATTCAGATACAGCCCTTCGACATCCAGGGCGACTTCATATTCAGTGAAGGTATAAATATCGCCACCCAGAGGCCGTTAGTCGGGAATCGCATGAGAATTTGAAAGACTCATATTAGGTACTGAACTAACAACCTTCAGGTTACAAATCTTAGTCCTTAATCACTACGTAATTGTTTCTAATTGTCAAATGTCAATTTACATTTAACAGGGAGAATTTAATCCATGAATCTGCTTTCACGTTTAGCATCGCCAGGGTTAATGCATTACAAAAGCCCAATTTCACTCCCTACAGAAGTAAGGAGCATGCACTGATTACAGTGTTACCACACCCACCACCAGTGTGAGTTTTTCCCCAGTGGCTGCAGTGCCAATCCTACCACCAGCCCCCAAGTTATTCTCTGTATGTTGGAGGACCTGCTTGCAGAGCTGGATGTAGATTAACATCATACCCAGAATAAAGCAATTGCAGGTTAAGGGCCTTAATCAAGGGCTCAACAGAGCAGAATCACTCTGGGCATTCATGGGATTTGAACCAGCAACCTTCCAATTACTGGCCCAGGTCCTTAGCCTCAGAACCACCACCCTGTCCTTACAGGCAGAGCATAATACTGCAACTAACAGTGATGGAAAATTAGACACCATTTCTATGGTATTAGTTTGCTGGGAAATTGATTATTACTATTTTCATAATTTCCTAGATTATAAATAGTTTCATATTTATACCACCATTATAATTAATTCTTACTATTACCACCCCTGAGTAGTTCCAGCACTTTAAATTGCATAATTGCTATTTTGAAATTTTAGGCTTAGGAAGAACTCTGCTTTAAGGGTTTATATCAAATCATAGCTTATCCACAGGTCGGGTCCGGGGTCATTTAAGGTCATGTGATTTACCTGCTGTTAATTTGCATCTTGATTCTTTTATCTTTTAAAGATACAGTGGTTAATACATATGTTTTCAGCTTAATTTGAAATGTCCACTGAAGTGGAGGGTCAAGGGTCAAAATGCAGTGTAAAAAAGTATTCGTCCATCGAACACAATTCCTCAAAAACAATGAATTCAATTTTCCAACCATCTATTTTTTGCTAACCGCTTAAGGCAGGTTCACATGAAGTCTGTGGGCTGGTCTTGGGAGCACAGAATAGGAAAGATGGGAAAGACCGGTGCATCACGCGTGACACATATACACACACACACACACACACACAAACACGTTTGTATTAATATCTTTGTGGGGATCATCCATTCATTTCTATAGCAAAAACCCAACAATGACCAACTTAACAATAAGTAACCAAGCAATGTGTGATTGCAGCCACAGGTTTTATAAAACTGAGTTTCACCTTGTGGATACCGAAAAATGGTCCCACAACGTCAAAATAACAGGTTTTTACGTTTGGTCTCCACAACATAATACATACATCCCACACACGCACACACACGCACACACACACCCTGGAGGCGTGAGCTAGTAGTGCTACTATTCGATCCACCGCAACACGCCTCCTTAAGCTGATGTAAATTTGCACACATAACACACAGCAGAAACACTGGGCTTGGACAGAACGAAGCTGTCATTCCGCTGTTCTTTAGCGGTGATGGGGAATAGTGGTCGCCGCACGTACTGAAATGATATGTATGGGTGGCTGTTATTTGGACTGGGCATCCCGGTTACTGCATTTACATCTTCAGTGTGTGGCACTAGCGATGTGTGAACTGTGCTCCTGGGTCTTTATTGGTGAAAAGAGAAAAAATATATATATGAAAAAGACATTGAAAGGATTCAAGCTGATGCAGTTTTTAAACATGTGACACAACAACCCAACGTATCCTCAGGAAAGGGACAAGGGTCTCAGAAATGAGGAGGTCACTCATTTCAAAGATTTAACTAATTTAATCCGTTTCTCCCGGCATTTTTCAGTTTTTCATTCATTGTTCTTTCAATAATTAAATAAGTAAATCGACAGTGAACGCCTTTTACTTTAAGAGGGTTATTTTTGTGCTGGGATATAAAGGTCATTTCGTGTTTATACCCGTGCCCCTGTTCTGTATGCTTAAAAAGGAATGACTCATATATAACGAAATGTGCCGCAGCTCACGTCAAGGTGTAATTTTCCCACGTTAGCCTGATAGGGTGCTCTCTGGACAGCGACTGCGGGCTTTTCACAGTGCGTGCGGTGCCAGCGTTCTGGTGGTGGGGAGGGCGGGGTACGGCGCTGGAGCGCTCCTTTACAACCTTTTATGACGGATGAAGATGTCGGATGCACATGAACGGGCAGATCCCTGCTGCCTGGCCCGTGAACGGGAGCTTCTGACTTTAATGCGCGGGACTATAAAAAAAGGGGATTATAAAAGATCCTTCCCGACATAAGGGTCCAGGGAGAAACTGCAATGCAGAAAGTGTGACGGTGCGGCCGAAGGGACATCACGTTCACAAATGTCGCTCTCAGTCCTATTTCCTGCATTCTAGAATCTTCCCATTGGATCGTAAGGTATTTGGGTGGGGTCTCACAGTGATGCTGGCTGTTTTTAAAGTGCACAGCGCACTCGGCTATTCTATTCCTCGCGCCACTGCCGCAGCATCATTACGGGTCCCATTTCCTTTGCGTCTGCAGCGTATAAATGCTTGAGTGACCAGCGGGAGCAGCTGGAGGAGACGCTGCCGCTGATCCTAGGAATCATCCTGGCGCTGATCATCGTCATAACCCTCTCCGTGTACCACGTACACCTGAAAATGACCGCCAATCAGCCGCAGCTGCCCAGGGACCGCTCCATGTACAAGAACATGTGACCTCGGACCCACGACCCCCCCTTAGTGATAGACACCGCGCTGCATCTCACTGTGTAGTCGGCCGTCTGATTTTTTTTTTTTCGTTTTTGCTCAGGCCCGAGCGTTAATGGTGAAAGTGGAGTGTCGTGTGGAATGCAGGTGTTAAACCGCGGCTTAAACGGTGATTTATTACCTAGCGTTACTTCCCCATCTGTCAGTAACATGCATTATAATTCAGTTTGAATGTATGCACATTAAACCGTTTAAAAATGTAAAACAATGTCTTTACGCAACTGACAGATTTATGTTAAAATGACATTTATGCCTATGTCATAATTCATTGCATACTGGAGGAAAGAAAATATGGTCAATTATGAAAATTAAAAATGAACACATGATGTTAGAGTATAATATTTTAAGAATTACTATGCATAAAGAAAACCAAGAAATTAGCATATGTTTAAATGTTTGGAGGTCTCTTTACTGAAATAAATGATACAACACATTTTGTCTGAATTCTGTTATGCTAATTTCATTGTCATTATTTGAATTCTGCTGCAGACATCTTGCAGACCATGTGCCTTCAGGCCAAAGAAAACACATTCTGTCCAAACTGCAGTATCCATTAGGCTTTAGAGGCAGGGTACATTAATTACATGCACTTCAACAGGCTTCACTGATGCACAACATGGGGTCTTACAATAGTATAAAATGTTTTATCAAAATTTTTCACATTTACATAGCAGACAGTTTTATGCAAAGTGAGGAGAGTCTCGGGTCAGGCAGTGTCCCTGGAGCGGTTAGGGTTAATTAATTTACAGAGCCATCCATGGGATTTGAACTCACAGTATTCTGGACACAGACAGAGACCCCCTAAAATACTGATATATAAAAAAATATTTCACACAATCCAGATTTCCTGAAGAGGAAGGATAGAAACAGCCACTAGAAATGAAGGAGATACTCAGTGTATCCGCATGAAAGAATTCTGCTTGTCTATGCAGCTGATATTCAAACAAAAGCCTGGCTGAGATGGTGGAGGATCTGAAGCAGCACTGACTGTCTTCATTTCCTTCCTGTCAGTAGCTCTGTAGCAAGCTCTCTGATTCAGTATCACTCACAGACAATGATACGGGGGGTGGGGGGGGGAGGGGTTGCTTAAAAACCCTGGGGTGCCAGTGATGCATTTGCAGTTGTGCTTTTACCTTTGGCGTGTCATAGACACGCGGCTGGAGTGCTGCATTTTCCGCAGTGGACAGCCATGGGACTATGCAGTGACTATGCAGCAGTGTGTCATAGTGTATCGTAAGTAAGGTCTCTGACAGAGGAGGTTCTTATGAAACAGCACATTGCCGGCAAATTGCATAATAAAAACATATTCACATATATTTTAAATGGCTTGCATTTAGCCACTTCTAGTACAAATGCTACATGCTACATCCAACGAATATGAATGCATTTTATTATGGTAAATGTTTTCATTTATAGAGTTGTACTAGCTAGAAATATATGGGGCACATGCACTTAATCGTGAAGGTTCTGAGAATCAGGAACACAGATTTTAATCTTAATACCAAACTGACACTTTTCTTACTCCAGTATAATTTCTCTAGCCATAATTACCACGGTCAGCAATAAATACAATAGTTACCAGTTTCAGTTACTATGTGCAAATGATGGTAGCTTGTGTCATTATTTCTGTGAGTTCAGGTAATTTCTCTTCAGACACACTGTGGGCCACGTTTATCATTAAAAAACACCAATGTCAAGGTGGACAGGTGCACACTTTGTGGAGTCCGATCAGTGGAGGCTGTGAGCTAAGTGACCTGTATTAGACTGAGCAATAACAGGGACAGAAAGACCGTCCACATCTTCCTGGAATAATGTCACTGCGCATTTCCATCCGCACACTGAGATAATATTGCCAAATTCGACTTATGGCTTTTCAGATCTTCTGGTGGGTTTCTTGGTGCTAAAATCAATGTCTGAAAAACGTGTTTTTAGTACAATGTTGAAATATAGATGGAGGACAAGAAAGAGTACAATCAATAGATTCAGATGGAACCTGCAGTACACTCCATGTTTCCTGGAGAGGGTGTAGGTGTGGGATCGATCCAACTATTTGTCTAGACCTTCTGTCCTGGCTTGAGGGGGGGGGGGCTCTGACTGACAGTAAATGGGCTACATCTCTCTGGACAAGCAGATATCAGTCTTCATTCTGGATCTGTACAGCCCTTAAAACACAAGTCAAAAATACAAAACACAGACCTACTACTCAAAAATACTACAATAAAATCCATATGGAAAAATACAACATACACACCTATGGGCAATATTAGACGTAGACATTCCCACACAAAAACTATTACGAAAAAATTTTGAGATATAGTCCAGACATTTACCTTGTCAGATGAACTTCATAAATAATTTTCTATTCATATAGAATCAGCTTCATGCGGTTAAATTGATATATAATTTTTCCTAATCATCATAGTTCCACTGTTTAAGTGATCCATACATTCATCTTGATGACAAGGCACAAACACTGCATTCCATTGTGCCCGGCTTGGCGGTGTTAGACAGCTTTGGAACAATGTGAGTGTGGGACAGAAAATAAGGAAAAGGAAAAAATCATTACAAAATTCATAGTGTCTTATTGGCCAATATAAACAAAATGTGTTTGGAACCAGCAGCCAGTTCATTGATCAGTGCGGTATTTACCATCATTGTTGGGTATTTCCTGAGGTAGCTCATATTTAGCAAATTAGCAAAACAGATTTAAAAATAACTGTTAAAGGAGGCGTGCTGTTGTTTAATCTTTACTTATGTGAGGAAAAGAATGTAGGGTTAATATTTTATGTGCCTTGTGTATTTGTTGTTTTTGTTAAACCCATAACGAAAACTTACAGTTTTTTGTTTTATAAATACTGCAGGTTTCAAACAATTCTTCAAAAAACAGGAAAACTTGTTTATTCAAAGTATCAGCCTTCCTTCTGAGGTGAGAGTAGTTTGTTTAGAAACCAGAATTACCACATGGGGACATTTATGTCTGGTCAAGGAGGGTGAAGTTGGTTGTCATTAAAATGCTTTCTTTACTCAGACAAAACTACTTATTTCAAGTAAAGATTTTATAAATTTTTAAGATTAAAAGATTTCCAGTTCTGAAAAAAATCAGTTTCAATTAATTTCAAATAAAATACAGTGAGTACACTGCAAATTGTTTGCATTTATCATATATCATAATTAACTGCATATTAGAGCAACAATTCTGATACTTTAAAAAAGAATCGTGTGATATACAGGTCAGATTTTTTCATAAATTTATATGAATAATTTTTATACATTTTTTTCATAAATTTCTTTATGAAATATAGAGTTCATCCAGTTTTTCTGAACATGTTAACTCGCCAACTGTTTCCACACCCGTTTTATTTAAAAGAAGCTAGATTGTATATTTCTGCTTTAAACAACCAATATGCCTAAAAACAGCGTTTTTGCATCTGGTGGTCTGGGAGGAAAAACTTTATCAATCACAAAATAATAGATATACTTTATGATAAAAAAGGAAGACCCTTTCATAGATAAATAAATACATAAATAAAAACTCTACAATCAAATAACAGGAACGAATTCGCATTTCTAATTTCCCAATCCCAAAAAGCTGTAATAAATATTCTACTCCATCACCTTCATCAGTGAAACGCGAAAATCAATATCCCACATATACTGTATTACACTTCCTCTTTTCGAGCCTGTTCAGTGACTGTGCAAAATGACCACTAAGTCTTGACTATAATGAATTAGCGTTACTGCTGTCCGTTCCATGCGAGTAGGCCTAAGCTAGAACTAGTCTAGCCCTGGCTTTAACTTCATTGCTCAGATATAAAAAAGGAATATAAAAATACATCAGCCCTGTTTATACCTAAATTCTTCTAGGCAGTGGCGTCGCTAGGGCTGCTGTGAGAAGCCTTTAGCTCAAGTTTAGTTTAAATAGGCCTAGTGTGTTTTTATTGGATCGTCATTAAAGTAAGACCACCCCCCAAGTAAAGGTTCTAGTGACGGTTCTGGTTCCGGCATTTTTAACCAGTTCCTTTAATTGCCGGCTGCCTGCTTGCATAAACGTGTGTTTTTCATCACTTACTGAACAGTATTTGAGTAGTGCAACTCCATGCAACAGAAAACGTCTCCATCGCATCGCTTTCCTTTACGTGACTGAATTACTCCTTTTTCCTACGCGCTGGCGAGTTTATCCCGGTCATGCCGCTTTCTCAGGGTGTTTAAGTTCTATGTATTTTCTCATTTCTCTGTACTGTGTCCGTTCCTGACGAATTATTTGCGACTGGGGTCAATTGAAACCACGCAGATTTGAAAGGGTTAATTAATTGATCGATTGATTAGATGAATAAATTCCATGGTCTTGTTCACATAAACAACATGCTGAACGTTTAAAAATATAGGCGTATACACCGTTGGATTATTACATTACATCGCGGAAAAAAACGAAAATTTCACACACATCCCGTCTATGTGTCATACTATTTCGTTTGCAGAGCATCCCAGGATGTGTGTCCTGAGACATGTATTAAATATTAGGGGCTCTTTAACCGATGGTTTCTCCTCCAATTACCATGATATGAATATATGATATACAGGGTTACCCCTTTCCTCCCAGGACTCACCCGGAGCGCCAGCTGCACCACTGACTCTGCGCTGCGGAAAGTGGCCGTTTTCGGCCCCCCCTCCAAAACGACCCAAATAGGTCAGATTCACTTTAATTACAACTACTAAAATCTTGCGTGGGAAAATGGCCACTAAGAACAATTCTGTTTTCGTGACATATACATTAATTTGCATCTAGTATAAAAAAAACACACGCACGCTCACAAAACACACCACCTTTTGTAAGGATTTCCTTTACAATGATCACTTATCTGGTATCGGTGCCGTAATATGACATTTTCTCGTTTAGAAAAAAAAAATACAGTCGATGGTACCCCCGATGATATCCCCGGTGATATCCCTGATGCATCGCCTCTCGTTGGAGGACGAATTCGATTTTTCCTTCGTGTAAGACAAAATACACGTTTGTAATTGAAAAACAGCTTTACTGATAACAAACATGCAATTTCACTCTACAAGCAACACCACAGTTAAGTAATAGTCATTCAGTTTTGAACATTCATCAAGGTTTAGACAGCAGCAAACATGATTATGTGCCGTATTTACAAAACACCACGGATGATACATGAATAAGGTAGTAATGAAACCTGGGGTTAGCTGACCATACATGGCTGACTAAGAAAATAAACCATAATAGGTATGTTCTGTAAATAGTGCCCATCCCCAGTAATGAGAAGTAAATCATACATGTAAGTGAAAGCATCGTGTGTATCAAGGTAGTTTTATAATGAAATGAATTTAGAAATATTGCTAAACTTCATTGTTGTTACTTGCATAAATTGGCCTTTTATGCACATTTCAGAATTTTTATAGGAGCAATTGTTTTTTTTCTCTTCATCTAAATAAACTGTCCACACTGAAGAACTAGCTGAATTCCGAAACTTATCAATTTTATTGATGTTAAAGAAAAATGTAATGATAAACTAGGTAGAAATATTGCTTGTATGATGTAATCAACATTACTGTCTTTTTTAGAAAATAAAATAAATAAAAAAGGCTACACTACTAAAAAATAAATCTTCAATTCAAAAAATAAATAATACTTTTTAACAGCATACAAAATTCTGGTAATACCCTTATTTCCCCACTCTGACAGGAAATTCTGCCTACAAATGTTTTGTTTATGATAATAAATATATTCTGGTTGGTGTTTGTTTCGGTAAGTGGTGGGTTTATTTAGCGTCTCTTCATTTATTAATCAAAATTGGATTATAAATAGTAGGAAAGATCTTTGCAGAAACTATCTTAATTACATTTAATACTGCCCATATCACAATAGTAACATCACAGCAAAATACAGATTATCAAAACTGTACAGAAAAAAATACAGTTGATCTAAAATACATAACACTATTAGTGTTAGAGGAGAAGAAAATTAGGATATTTTACACTGCAAGAAATAAGCTAAATTCAAAAGGGTAGGTTGTGAACGCACTCTTGTGAAGTGGTGATTTAGGCAACGTACGGGTTCCCCTCAGCCTCACAGGCCAGCGTGTAGAGACCATCAGGGACTCACCTTCTCCTTGGTGCCTGTCAGACTCTACTGGAGAGTCTAGAAGTATTGCCTAAACAGAGGAAACTACCTAACCGCCACCCCACAAGCGACTAATTAACTTCTACCTGCCTAGTAAAGACGGGGTCAGTAGTTACTTCATGGAAGCCTGCGTCTAAAGCCAGGTATTATTTATTTAACAAAAGCTGACATCTTCTCCTAAACTACAACTCAGCAATGTGTGTCGCTGTTTCGAAAAGTCCCACTGCTGCAGGAACGGTGCCGCCCTGCAGGGGGCGTCAGCGGTGGCGGTAGTGCCGCATCAGAGGCACAATGCAGGAGGGGGGGCCCGAGAGCTTAAGGAAGGGATGGTGCAGGAGCTCTTGGGCCGTGGCCCTCTGGGACGGCTCCCTCACCAGCATCAGGTCCAAGAAGGCTCTCAACACAGAGGATACCTGGAGCACAGAGCCAAGCCCAGCCTGGTCACAGGACATATACACCAAGAGCACAGCTATTCCAGTCAGACAAGTCACCTTGGGAACACTCAAATATCAACCACACCATTATGACTTTCTATACACCAAACACTGCATTGAGATGGTAGGTTATGATGCCCAGAGACCATAAACACTGTATCCGGTGTCCTGCCCCCAGACTCACCTTATGGGATTCTTTGAGGCGGGGTGGCAGGTTATCCCGTATCCTCCTCATGGCTTGGAGGGGTGGCTCATTGAAGTAGGGGGGTTCACCATCCACCATCTCCATCACCATAATTCCCAAGGACCAGATATCCACCTGAAGACAGCGGGCAAGGAAGACACACACTTCATACCTGCTTGCAGGAACCTGAAGGCTTTCTTAGGGCAGTGGGATGGACAGTGAAATCCACAGTAACATATCCCATTACTGTCAGTACGCACCTCAATACCGTCTCCCTGTCAGTACGCACCTCTGTACCGTCTCCCTGTCAGTACGCACCTCAGTACCGTCTCACTGTCAGTACGCACCTCAATACCGTCTCCCTGTCAGTACACACCTCTGTACCGTCTCCCTGTCAGTACGCACCTCAGTACCGTCTCACTGTCAGTACGCACCTCGATACCGTCTCCCTGTCAATACGCACCTCAGTACCGTCTCCCTGTCAGTACGCACCTCGATACCGTTTCCCTGTCAGTACGCACCTCAGTACTGTCTCACTGTCAGTACGCACCTCGATACCGTCTCCCTGTCAGTACGAATCCTGGTACCATCTCCCTGTCAGTACGCACCTCGATACTGTCTCCCTGTCAGTACGTGCCCCAGTATCGCCTTTCCATCAGTACACGCCCCAGTGCTGTCTACTCATCCTTACATACCTCGGTACCATATGGCATTCTGGAAATGACTTCTGGTGCCATCCAGTAAGGGGTGCCAACCAGCGACTTTCTTTTCGGCACCTCCTTTGACACTTGGGCACAAAATCCAAAATCTGAGAGTTTTATCTGTCGAAAAAGTTTATACGAAGAGACATAAACATTCAGTAGAACCTGGATCCACACTATTTTTAGTATTCAAAAAAGTCCCCGACTCCAACCTGCCTCTAGCGTGTGAGTGTGTGTGAACGTGTGCGAGCTCCCTAAAGAGACATCCAGAGTGTACTCCACTTTACAACCTGTTCCCACTGCGTCACCCTGACCTTGGATAAGCAGCTCCTCAGAATGAATCTGCTACTGCCAGATTGCAAATCTGCACCCTTTTCATTATCTGTCCTACATGAAGATGAAGAGGTATCTCCGTAACGGAGTCAAAGTCACCGGCTTGCTGTGGAGAGTCACACCTCCTTCTAAATTAGCCGTATCATCAGTACACCCTGTACTCACTCTGTTTCTTTATGATATTTTTGAACATAATTACTGTGTTTCTTCTTATTACCCTTTTGGGTGTCTATCGCAGTGTATTCCACAGCCTGAAAGATAAAGTGTCATTACTGCTTTACTGCATTTACTGCATTACTGCTTTACAGCCTGCATTACTGCTTGTCAGCCATCTGATACTTTGAAACTATGGATGCTTTAGTAGCCTCTTTTTATTTTTCAGATTCATTTTGTTGCGCCTACAGGTTGGGGGTTCAAATCCCACCCTTGTTTGGTGTGTGTGTGTGTGTGTGTGTGTATGTATGTGCCCTGCAATGGACTGGCATCCCATCCATAATGGACCCCAGCTTTGCGTTCTAGGCTGCCTGGGACTGACTCCACCGCCCCCCCCCCCCCAAAACCCTGATGCTTAGAATGGATGGATGGATTTATGCACCTGTTCTCAATTCTGAGCATCAGCAAGTTACACGACCAATTAAACAGTTTACCTGTTTCTAGAGACATTCAAAGGGTTAGAGATTTTAGCTGCTATGCTATATCACTGATTCTACGTGGTAACCTTGGTAACCCTTTATTACAATTCAGTTCAAAGAAAAAAATCAAAGAACCACTGACAATAAAATATATCTAAAGGAATCCGAGAGATGAGTAACACTATGTATTAAAAGATTCTCCATCAGCACTTGCCCTTCCATCGCTGGTGAGTAAGATGGAGTCGCTCTTGATGTCTCTGTGGATGACTCCTTGTGTATGGAGGTACGACAGAGCCTTCAGCACCGACAGACAAACAGTGGCAATCTGTTCTTCATTCATCCTGTGGAGATAAATACAGCACTGAATATATATTTATTGGGGAAATAGGCACCTGGGCATACAGAAAAACAATAAAGGCCAAATGTCCCACAGAGGAATGACAGAGACCTGGGCATATAGAAAAACAATGAAGGCCGAGTATCCCGCAGAGCAATGACAGAGACCTGGGCATACAGAAAAACAATGAAAGTCGAGCGTCCCGCAGAGGAATGACAGAGACCTGGGCATATAGAAAAACAATGAAGGCCAAGTGTCCCACAGAGGAATGACAGAGACCTGGGCATACAGAAAAACAATGAAGGCCGGCCGTCCCGAAGAGGAATGACAGAGACTTGAGCATATATAAAAACAATGAAGACCTCCCCCACCCCAATGCCATGGAGTTACAACTAAGCTCTAAATGCAGACAAACTGAAGTCTACATCTTATACTCAAACAGCAAAATAAGCACCACTTTTATCCATCTATATAACTGTAGAGACCCATTGATGGTTTGTGATCAAAAATATGCATTTGTAAAGGTTTTTTTAAACATTACAAAGTAAAAACATGTCAGCAGGAGAGATCCAATTTTTAATGCATTCCTGAGCCCCATAGCAAAACCACTCTCACTGACACGACACGAGGAAAGTGGGCCGATAAAACCTCAGCGCGGTGACTAATGGCTCTTTCATATGACCCTGGAACCGAGAGCTTATCAGCGAGCAGCAGCTCAATGTTAGCGAGGCTAATCAGCACCACTCTACACATCCCAAATGAATAACCTCCAAAAAGCCCAAGAAGTGCCTGTGAACTGAACAGCCCGCGACAACCGCGAGGGGACAAAGCATTAGCATTGCACTCTACCATGAGAAATGAATTACTGACACCAGGGCAATAATTAGCAGTTAATCCCACATGCCTCTCGCTGCTATAATGGCAATTGTAATAATACAACAATAATAATAATATGCATTATTGTGTATGGCTGTCACTATCAATTATATTAATAATTGAGTAATCTACTCATTAATTTGACAATGAATCAAGTAATCATTGATATGATATATGCTATATAATCCATCCATCCATTCTTCTGTAACCACTTGACCTATTCAAGGTCGCAGGGGGTCTGGAGCCTATGGGCGCAAGACAGGGAACAACCTAGGACAGGGTGCCAACCCATCACAGGGCACACTCACACACCATTCACTCACACATATATACCTATCGGCAGTTTGGTAACTCCAGTTAACCTTAGCATATGTTTGGACTGTAGGGGGAAACCGGAGTCCCCAGAAGAAACCTGACAATGATACGGGGAGTCAAGGCGGCGACTGAGGTGTGAGGCGACAGTGCTAACCACTGTACCACCATGCCCCTGAGCCACCCCTAGGCTAAGTAATATAACCATATATATAAAACATGTAGCAATTGGCATGATTCACTTTAGTTGCATTACCCTGGTAGCGAAGTAGCCCTGAATGTCGCCTAAATTACTCTGATGGAACAAATAGGAATTGAATCCCCCTGACACCCATTCATGAATGCTCGTGATCCAAAAAGGCAGGACTTAGACAATACAGCGCGGGGGAGGTTACCTGACAGTAATCCTGGTTTTCAGTTTCTGTCCTATATGGGTGGAGGCTATGCTACAAAGATTACATCGGGGGGGGGGGGGCGCTACTGGGGCTACGCCCCCTTTTGGGGCGGGGGCCCGTAACGCCGAAATGTAACCTCAACGGCGGGAAAATATCTTGAACTCCCCCCCCCATCCTGAGCACACTG
>JAODKC010000043.1:15859971-15888043 GCA_026777985.1 Mormyrops attenuatus
ACTGGCCCCTTCCACCCTTCCTCATTGGCTCCTGCCCCTATGCCCTCTGGCCTGCCAGGCAACTGTGGCAAATTCCCGCCCCCCCGCCCCCCCCGGGGGGGCGGGGCAGCTCACATTTGTCTGAAGTCTGGTTCACTGTTAGGTGTGATCTCACAGGCGTAAGGTATAGCTGACAGTATCCCATTCATAAATATCTAATCACTTTGCTTGAGTGGAGCTATTTGTATTCAGGCAACCGCTCAGGTATTACGTTACAATGCTTATGTGCTGCTTTCAATTTGCTTTCAGAACAGAAAGACAGGGTTACCACAACATCACTCAGTACTGGTCAAAGCGCATGTATGCCCCAGGCAATCCTCATCTCCCACCCCGCATCTGAGACAAACTGAAATCGGCTCGCTAAATCGGCGCCCCCTCGGAAGATGGCGCCCTAGGCGGCCGCCCATGTCACCCAATAGATTAACCTGCACTAATCCTGCATGTTATTATGGAATGGGAATACGTATAAAGGCTGTGCTGGACCCTCCGGGTGTTTCTTCAGATTTTATTTGTGTTCATACGACAACTGATGCAGAAGGTTATAAAAACTAAACATTTGGGAATGCGTCATTTTTACAACTTTTACTCTGCCATCTGTGGCGTTATTTGGTTAAATCAGAATTCTAATACGGTTAGCAAATAAATTGTTTAACAGCTAAATTAACAGTAACGAGTGTAGATAATGCCCCCCCCCCCACCCCACCTTTCAGTTCCAGAAACACCCTGGGGGTGTCCCTCCTGGCGGTAAGCTTTACCTTAACCCTCACGTTCCTTTTGTCACGAAAGCTGACTTCAATGATTTCAGCTATGCGATTTTATAATCAGAAAAAAGCATAACGATCACCTGAGCTGCGCGGAGCGTGTTAAGGATTAATCATGTCTAAACGCACCACTGGAAGACACAGCCCGTCTGCTGTGCACACAGCATGTGCTTTCACAGTTATTAACACGAGTGTAAGCTCTGCGTTTTTTAAAAAAAACACAAACTGCAGCCAAACTCACGGGAAATATCCCTGGTAGTGGAGATTTCAAGACGTGCACATGCGAAAATATGGTGTTTACTTTAACATTCCAGTAACCGACCAGGACTAAACTTAGCACATTAACTTAATGTATAACTGTAATCACGAGCGTGCTACAACGTAAGAACAATCTAACACAGCCAACCTGTTAATGTGGCTGCGGCTGCAGTTTTATTAACAAAATGATGAGTGATCGTCACCTAGAAACAAGATTATTTCTGCTTCTCTTTTTCTCATAAACTAAGTGGCTCAGTGATTAGCTATGTTCTCACCCCTATATGGATGGGGGACGCAAATCCTTCCTCTACTATGCGTATGTGGGGTTGGCATATTCACTCTGTGTTGCACAGGTTTCCTGTTTCCATCTACTCTAGTTAACTCCTGCAGCCCAAAGACACGCAGTTAGGCTAATCAGGGTCTCTAAATTAGCCATAGTGCATAAATGATCGTGCCCAATGTGCCCGGGCATCCTCCCCAGGGTGTACCCCAGCTTTGTGCCTGGTGCACTCTGGGATAGGTTCCATGTCCCGTGCAACCTTGAGCAGGATAAGAAGACGGATGGATTAAGTATGTTTTCACTGCTGCTGTTTCTAAATCGTTAGCACAGCCTGACACATCGATCAAGTTATAGCATCCATAACCATAAAGCAGCCTCTGGCCATTTTCATTCGCAGTCGTATTGTCGCCTCCGTTTTTTTCTGCAGCTTTCTGGGAAGGCAGGATCGACGCCCCCTCGTAGCTGTGCAAGCGGCTCAGATCTCACGACGTGCGCGGACGTCCGCGAGCGCCGAAGCCTGGCAATTACGGGCGAAGCGGCGCCGCCCCAGAGAAGAGGCGTACGGATCACTGTAATTACGCGTGCGGACACACGGCACTTAGTGCGGGGTGGCGGCTCCGCCGCTCTGCCCTTTAAAGTTTGAAAAGAAGGACTCGAATGGGCCGGATGAACGGGGAACTTCCGGGCGTTAAAAACCCACAAATTAGCCACTCTCAGATCATTAATGAGTCACGTAATTTCACCAAAATAGTTAAAAAGTTGCGCTTAGAGTAGCGTGGAAACTTAGTATTTGTTATGATCGCAAAAACGAGGGCGAGGATCGATAGATTATTGCGGGATGTAGGCATATTTCAAACGGTACACGTGATATTATGGCTGAGGACAATTTAGTTACGTGCAGAACAAAATTCTGAGAGGAACTTTAACAATACTTCAGTCCCTATTTTTAATTATGTAATTGTGTGAACCAATATCAACCTGGCATCCCTAAGTCCATAACAGTTCAATCCTACAGGAGCTAATGTTCTGTTCCGTCACACTCACATCATAAACACGTTTCATTTGTTTGTATTCCCCGTTGTTTTTCCTCAGTTTCTTTTCCCGTACTAACCTAGTCCTGCCTATTTAAGTGTAATGTAACGGAACCCTCACATTAATCTGGTCCAGGCTGTGGTTTCTGTTTACCATCACCATTTAGTGGATGCATAAAAACGAAATTTATAGAGTTCCAACCAAATCCCTAGCTGGTGTTTCACCGTCGAGGAATGAGAGCCTACCTCGTGTGAGTGACAATGTCAGTCAGAGCTCCACCCTCCAGAAACTCCATCACAACCCAGAGCTCATCCCCGACTAGGTAGCTGTTGTACATGTCGACCACGTTCTCGTGGTGGTAATCCCTCATTATAACCACCTGAAATGAGACAAGGGGAAAAATCAGCTGGATAAGTCAGGCATTCAGAAGCCTCGCAGAGCCATTGCAAGCCCAAAGGGTCATCATTAAAACAATGCATTAGCTTACTACCAAAGAAAAAAAATATGCTGAGTGTTCAGTTCAGTCACAATTAAGATTGCCGTATAAAGGTAAATGAATGCACGATTGTATATGATAAGTAAGAAATTAAAATACATAGAAAATATGCATGTTAAACTCATTCAGACTGAAAGTAATTGGTGTAAATTACAAGAGAAATAATATTTAAGCAGGTTTCAGCTGAATTCTGTTTTGAATTAGGGCAATAAGATGATGAAGATGATGATTATTATTAATAATAATAATAATAACACAATTATTAACAACTTTAATAAAAAGTATATTTCAATGGGATCACTTTTAACCATATTTAGACAATATAGTCTAAGGCATATATAGACATATTCAGAGAAACCACTATCCGCTGTCACGTGCAGACTTTCACGTGCACTTCTTTCATCCCACTCAGGTACCCCACTATCGTGCCCTGTGCTGCCTGCAAGAAGGTCCAGGCCCCCGAGCCACCATCAGGGTAAGTGGTTGGAAAATGGATGGATGGATGGACACATGTAAGTCTACTGATCAAAAAAACATTTCCCCTACAGTATGTGTAATTTATCATGTTGCATACCTAATGTACAGTTTTATATAGGCCACAATCATTTTTTTTTTTCCAAATTAGAGAAAAGCCCATCTCTCTTGTTGCCTAGGCAACATATGTGCCATGCGTAACAAACCGCATGTAATTAAATTACTCTCAGAACAAATGCACACTCTGACCAAAGTGATGTTCTCTCCTCCCCAAAGAGAAGCAAATTTGCAGTTGTTGGCCACACTGACACCATTGGGGGGGAATGGGGGGGGGGAACACAGGTGGCCGTGCCAGGATGGAATCTTCAACTGCCCACGCGGCACATGGAAGGCATGGAACGGCTGCCATGGGGAGTCAGAAGCAGCTGGTGCTGCCTTTATGGAAACGTGCTTCTACCCTTAGACACTCAGGTGTGGATTCATTCCCCATAACCGATAAGGTCCAATAAGGGGCAAATTAACTCCTGCCATGCCGATGAAACAGAAATGTTTAGCAGCGCTGTGGGCGGTGGTCATGAAGTAAGAGTAAGAACTGGACATCCATCCATCTATCCATCCATCCATCCATCCATCTATCCATCCATCCATCCATCTTCAAAACATTTATTCTGGTCAGGGTTGGGTGGGAGGTGTGGGCTGGCACTGAACACAGCTGCCAATAATGAGTCAAACTGAATCATTTCTGAGATGGAAGGCGCTTAACGTTTATCCCTTGTGGAATGTCTGTGACGACACACACTGTGCTGCCTGTCACGCCGCTATGTGACCGTTTTGATCACGTGGTCTGGAGAAAATCTCAGGAAAAAAGACACTTATGCTGCTTTGTGTTGAATAATACACTCTTGATAAGAAAAATTACACAGTGTACCCAGAAAGAATGAGTTTGTAAAAGAACTGCAAACACGGAAAGAGACAGAAAATAAACTGACAAATACTCCTGAATACTACTTTCAACAGTCAGTAAAGTTATTGGGCTCACATAACCCAAGGAATCTGGTATTTCAACACTACAGACGTCAGATTGGTGGTTATTATGTTAACAAACTCATATAACTCTGACCAGCACCTTAGTCTGACCAATGTCTTGACTCTGACCAACCCCTTCACTCTGACTAACGCCTGATTCTAACGCTTTAATTCTGACTAACCCTTAGCCACTGAGTAACATGTTGACTCTGACTTACACCTTGATTCTGACTAACGCCTTGACTCTAACGCCTTGCCACGGACTAACACCTTGACTCTAACACCTTGTCTCTGACTAATACCTTAACTCTGACTAACGCCTTGACTCTAACACCTTGACTCTGATTCAGTGTGCAAAATACCTGTCAATATCCAGGGGGTCCCCATCTCCCTATTGTTGCGCAATACCGATCTTGAGACCCCCTTAGGATTTTGCTTTTGAGGCTTTCGGGGGGGTCTCATGGGTTAATCGGGGGTGTTGGACCCCCCCGGACCCCCCTGTATTTCGCACACTGCTCTGACTAACACCTTAACTCTGACTAACACCTTGACTCTGACTAACGCCTTGACTCTAACACCATGTCTCTGACTAATACCTTGACTCTGACTAACGCCTTGACTCTGACTAACGCCTTAACTCTAACGCCTTGACTCTAACGCCTTGCCACGGACTAACACCTTGACTCCAACACCTTGTCTCTGACTAACGCCTTAACTCTGACTAACACCTTGACTCTGACTAACGCCTTGACTCTGACTAACGCCTTAACTCTGACTAACACCTTGACTCTGACTAACGCCTTGACTCTGACTAACACTTTGACTTTAACGCCTTGACTCTGACTAACGCCTTGGCACTGACTAACGCCTTGACTCTGACTAACGCCTTGGCACTGACCTCATTGAAAAGCAGCTCCCTCCTCTGCTGCTTACGCAGGTCCATCTTCTTCACGGCCACTTGCTTGCCGCTGTGCTTCTCTGTAGCGATGCAGACAATGCCAGTGGATCCCTCGCCAATCTTAATGAAGTTGTCCAAGTACTCCCGTGGGTCCCCGGGCTTTACCACCAGCTGCAGAGCGGCCCGAAATTGCTCGTGGGACACTCTGGAGGGTGGCTGGTCAGAGGCGGAGCCCCAGCTGGGGGGAGGGTAGGCCCCAGGTGGGATGTACGGGGAGCAGGGCTGGGAGTACGCACCCTGAGGTGTATAAGGGGGGCTCGGCTGGGAGGGAGGGTGGTGATAGGGGGATGGTTTATAGTGGAACGTTGGGGGATACTGGAAGCTGCTAGGGTAGCTTGGTTTGGCATGGCTTTGAGGTAGCTTGAGGAGTCCACGGGGGTATGTGTCCGATCCAGGTACCTGGGGGCTTCCGTCCCTGGACATCCTGTCATAGTCTCCCTGCACAAACACAATCACTGCAAAATTAGCAAAGTGATGTTCTCTCTTCATCAAAGTGAAGTAAATTTGCAATTGTTGCCTACTATGATCCCATTGGGGGGAGACAGAGGTGCCCGTGCCAGGATGGAATCTTCAACTGCCCACGCGACACCCAGACGGTATGTGGCACCCAGACAGTATCCGGCACCCAGACGGTATGTGGCACCCAGACGGTATGCGGCACCCAGACAGTATGCGGCACCCAGACAGTATGGCACAGCTGCCATGGGGAGCCAGAAGCCGCTGCTGCTTCCTTTATGGAAACGTGCTTCTACTCTTAGCTGCCTAGGTGTGGATTCATTGCACAGCAGCACAATGAGGAACAGCACTTAACATATGATCCAAAAGAGGAAACATTTTCATTAAACAAAACAAAAAGCAAATCCATTCTATATCTCCCTACACGCAGCCTGGATTTCCACTTTAGTATCTCAACAGCTGCCCTGCTTAGTGGTATATTTATTTATTTTTTGTTATTATTTTTTGTACCTATTACCTGAGGGGTATTCTGCAAAGCAGAATTTCCCAGTTAGCTGGATAACGTAAGTAAAATATGAAAATTGTCCAATAGGAGGAGTGGTAAGTGATGTTCCAATTGCTCAATCCTTACATTGGGCTTAAGTTATCTGGCTAATGAAAAAAACGTTGCTTTGTGGAATACCCTCCTGGATTTATGGTCAACAGCCATTTATCTCTTACTGTTTGTGAGTTCTTCACCTTTCCCTATGACAGCAGATAACAAATGACCTACAATGAGTGTTACCTCATTTTTATCCCCCAGTGAAATAGGAAGCCAGGGAATGCCTCAAGACTCAGACAGACACAGAACAGTAGAATATAATGCTGGTTGTTTTTAATTTGTTTTTGTTTTTAAGGGACCATAGCTGTTTAGCACCTATCATTTTGGTTAAATAAGTATTTTATAGTGTACAATTAACATATAATGCATGCAAACATACAGGGGGTAGAGAATATGTTTATTCAAAGGTCTTAATGTCACGCTTACCTACTGTGTTCCCATAGTGTGTCTGGTAATAACCAATTACCCTGCCCTGACTGCCCTCGTGTCACATCTGTGTGTTACCTTTTACACGTAAGGGCTTAGGCCCTGACTGCCCTCATGTCACATCTGTGTGTTACCTTTTACACGTAAGGCCTTAGGCCCTGACTCCCCTCATGTCACATCTGTGTGTAACCTTTTACACGTAAGGGCTTAGGCCCTGACTGCCCTCGTGTCACATCTGTGTGTTACCTTTTACACGTAAGGGCTTAGGCCCTGACTGCCCTCGTGTCACCTCTGTGTGTTACCTTTTACACGTAAGGGCTTAGGCCCTGACTGGCAGGGCGAGCTTTTGTTGCATTAGTTGGTGTAGGTGCCTTTGCGTCTGTATGCCTTCAGAACAGCTTCAGTCATTAGTCCTGAGCAGTGTGTAGTGGGCTATAGGGCCCTGAGGAAAATCCCCCCGTTCTTTGTGGAATGAAGCAGGTGGAAATCTACTCATACTTCACACTCTGTGCACCTGAACTTCTCATAAAGGTTCAGTGATATTTAAATCTGGTGATAGGGGAGGCTATGGAAGCCATTTGATTTTGTCCTGACATTCATGAGACCATTACTCAGTTTGCTTAGTATATATGAAGACATCATCATCCTGGGATATGGGAACAACATGAGAGAAAAGTGCATGACCACAGGGTGCACCTGGTCCTGCAAAATGGCCTCATATTCCTTGGCCATCGTGCAACCATGCAGAGCAATCATCTGACCTAATGACTCCAATATGATGACAGCCCCTACCATTACAGACCTCCCCCCCACTTTGATAATTGGCTACTCATATTGTCAGTTAAGGCATCCTGTGGATTTCTCCAGATTTAAATCCCAGCTATTGCTCAGGGGTCCGAGTTCTGTGGCCCGTACTAAAGCTCACGAGTCTTTGTGCATCAGCTGGGCCACAGTGGTGCTGATTCAGCTCTGTGCCCTATTCCGAGGCTCTACTTTGGTTGTGTTTGGTGTCCGTCCATCCCCACCTATGAGCTTGGAATCGTGACTGCTGCTCCTCTTTGTTAATGTGTTTTTTGCTGTCATGATTTTTGAGACTTTTCCTGTTGGCACTACAAGCCATTTTGTGTGTATTTATGACGGATAAACCTGCAGTTTGGAAACGGACTCCTTGGCTTCTTTGGAGCTCATAACTGCCTCGCGTTTCTTTGAAAACTCACTCAGATATGGTAGCACTGAGTGTCTGACCTCTTTCACATATGACACACATATCAGTAACTGGCATTCAATGACTCAAACTAATGACTCTAGCTGCATGTGTAATTGTGACTTGGTCACTTCAATGTGAAAATCCCTTTTCATGTGAAGTTTGTTATTTTGATCGTCAGCTGTGTAGCCTGAGTACCTCAGAAAATAGTTTCTTAAATTGCAATTGTTTTTTTTTTTACATTTTTGCCAATAATTTTAGAGTTGCCTGCAGACAAAAACTGCTCTGCTAATTATGTCAATTGCTGGACATGTGGGTATGACTAACATTTTACATTAAGGATCAGCTTAGTTCTCTTTCAGAGATAGACCTACAGTTACCCCATTAGGCATTGCATCAGTCTTACTCCTATGAAGAGAAAAACACTCTGCTTTTTAATGTTTCTACCTGATAAGTCCTCTTAATGCTTCCAGGAGCCCGACCTGCAAACGCGCCAGGAATACACCTGGAGTAGTCTAAGACAAGCAAAACCACCCGAAACCCACTTCCCCATGCCCCGCATCTTTAATGGCCTGAAAGAGCAAAGCCAAATCCCAATAACGTCGATAAATTAAATCATCGCCACACCCACAGGACACAAATTTCCGTAACACGATAGGACAGGAATCGTCCCCTCTTGAGCGCCCGAGCGAGTCCGGAAACTCCGGCGCCTCCCGATGTGTCGGGACTGCAGATAATTACGGCGATGGACGCGTTTAATACATCACGCCGAGCGGCGCCGCCCGGGGACGGACGCACGGAAGCCCGGCGCGGCTATCACTCGCCGGCACCGACGCTGGCTGACAGCCAGGGGGTCTCCTGATCCATGTTCGTTAAATGCACATTAATCTGAATTTGGCAGTGTAATCAACATCCCAACTGAACTGTGAAATTGAATTCTGCAGTGGAACATCATTTGGCCATTTTATGCTAAGGCTGCAAAAAAAAAAAAAAAAATTGCCGCAACATCAATTTGTCAGTGTGAGCTGCGGCACAGGGACTCACGACAGCGACAGAAAGGAGGGATCTCGCTCCACAAAAGAGGCACGACGACATTTCGATCCCCCAGTTTCAGCTCCACCTCTGACAAGCCCGCAGAGGCCGGATGGGACAAGATGAAGAAAAGACGCATTATGGGAACCGCGGTTCGGGATGACTGAGTAAAACTGATACCAAGCAGCGAAGCGCAAACCGCACAGATGTGCTGCGTCTCTTTTGCGTGTAATATAAATAAAATAAAGCAAACAAATGTAGGCCTATTCGCACCATCCTCAGTTTCCGTTTTAAAATTATTATTATTATTATTATTATTATTACATTTTTAAAAGATGTCAGTCGGCGATTCGCAGAGCTCTTTAAAGGTCCAGGACTGTCCCGAAAATGACCCATTAATGCGGCAACCACTCTGCGGCTTTAGCGACGATCATCTTTGTTTCAGCGCGTCAGTGGCATCTTAAATCCCTCGAACCGGTGAAGCGTTTCCCTGCAAGGGCATGGAGGGGGCACATGTGCACCGGAGCGCGCGAGCCTCCAGCTCGATGAGAAGGGACCCGTAACCACTGTTATTCACTCCCTCTTCACGCTAGCAGATTGTGCTGGGTGTCATAACAAAAGGGGCATGTAATCCGGTGCGTGTCTGCATTTTGAAGTCCCCAGTCGTCCGTGTGGAAGATGCACGACGTACCGGCTGATCCCTGGAGGGTTCTGCCGGTAGGACGGAAGCCACGACCCGGTTGTAATCTCGCCATGGATTCACATGACGACTTAAATAAGTGAAACACACATTGCTATAACTGTCGACTAAAAAAAAACCGTAGAACGAATAAATAATATTTCGTAACAAAATATAACTTTTATATGCCTCTCGCTCTTACCTTGTAGAGCCTATGGGACACGGATATATTGTTGTAGGTTGAGCAAGTGCGCATTTAAAAGGGTTTATGGGTTACACTTCCACAGTTTATACTTAATACAAACCCTAACTCACCTGAATATTTATACAAATTTTTATTTACACCTCCAAAAAAGGTGCCCATGGCTGATTAACAGCCTGATAGTTGCGAGTGTATCCTGGTAACTGACTGATTCTTAAGGCCTTGGAGGAGATTCATTATGGAGTATGGTCAAATCTAGGCAGTCAAAACTGGCCCACACCAAACAGTCCCTCTCTGTCCTTTTGAGAAGATGAGGGCGGTCCATCACCATGCCGACTGTGATGGGTTATCATGTTGACCCCAGACAACCACGAAGGTATAGACCTTTCTCTACAGCAGAAACCACCCCCTAGATAGCCAAATTTGACATGCAGCCTTTGCACTAAGGGGTGCGATGGATGCCCCTGCGCTCGTCTTTTACCTGGGAGACGGTCACAGTTTCGGAGAGACGTGGGTATGTGTAGGAGCTGTAATGGCCCTGCTGGGTGGATTTGAATGCACTGATTCCATACGGTGGGCTGGGCTCCTGCAGCCCCGAGCCGGACCGGGACCGCTGGCGGATGGCGGGCTGAGGGCTGCCGTGGCCTACGTAGGATGACTTTGGTCTCTTCTCATACTCCTCGCGGGATGGCCCATAGCCCCACTCACTGTCCGAGCAGCTGATCTGCTCGCTGTGCAGGGAAGTCCGCGACGGTGTCCCCAGCGGCTGCTCTCTGTGGTCCTGGACAGAGCTCCCGCAGGAACTCTGGTAGAACTCCCGGCTGCTCCCTACCGCCTCCTCTGAGCGCACCTTGCTCTCCAGGTAGGTGTGATAGTCTGGGGGCATTTTGGCATAGTCTGACTTCTGGGGCATGGCGTCAGGGTAAAAGGGACTCCTCATGGCATGCCCGTTCTGTTTGGTGAACCGGTAGTGCCTCCCCAATGCCCACTCCCCATCGAAGGAAGCCTTGTCCCTGTAGCCGTCTGACGGGAAGTCTTTAGAGCTGTCCAGGTCGCAGGAGTAGCGTGAGTAGTGGTGGCCAAAACCGTTCTCCTCTGCGGGCTTGGAGGAAGCGTGTTTCAAACCCGGCTGATGGGGAGCAGGTGGGCTCTCCTTGCGGAGGGAGTTTGACCGAGTCACAGAAATGCTGTCAAACTCTTCGAGCAGACCATTGATTGAGACATCCTTCTGAGGTCGACTCCCTCGCACAATGGTCTGCAAAACAGGAAAGGGGGGGGTTTAATGAAGCTACCACCAGGGCGGCGCACATGAGCACAAATGACATAAACTGTCTTGCCGTAGCAGGATTGGATTTTGAATCATTGGCTGCTTAAAATGTAATAATGGCAAAAGACCCACATATTTCTCAGGATTCAAGTGTTCACTAAGCAAAATATACTAGCAGGGTTGACATGCAGACGACTGCTTCGAAGGCAGTGCAGAAAGCAGGAGAATTATTCATTGCTTTCCCCCACACAACCACACGTGGGTCTGTAGCAGCATGAGTCACCCCACGCTTTTAATCCCAAAAAGTAACGACTCTCTGGAACCAGAACAAGATGTCGGACATGACTGCGAGAGGTAGAGATGTGATAATTGAAGGCAGCTCCCTCTCTCTTTCAGGACTGAACGCTTCTCTGGACAACTTTGAGACTCGTACATTTTCGTTACTTACATGCAGTAACCCATTTTATCTGACCCACTGAAAACCAATTCGGTCAATGCCAGTTTTTTTAAACTGCACCCTCACCTCGTTAAAGCAAGAAGAACGGGGAACAGTAAAAAAAATTGTATCACAGTGCAAAGATTTGTGGATGTGGATCAACAGAACGAGACACTTTGGAGAAAGGGATTTTTACTCTTGGCTAGAAATCCTCCTATAGCCTACAACGCGAAATGTAGGTTTACAGACATTATAAGGACATCATTGGTTAAGGCACCCAGAAAATTGCAAGCATTCATTAGCACACCATATATGATATATAATATGACACATATGACAAACATTTTGCACTAGATTGCTTTCATTAATTTGGTAATAGCTAATTAGATGTAAGTTTTTGCCGGCACTTTCCAGTTGTATCCAAATATTTGTTGAAATCATTCCAACAGCAAATAGTGTGGAGGAATTTACTGGGCAAAACCTAAACCACGGCGTTGTTTGACGGGATAATGCTTTCCATAGATTGCCCCATTCTGCGCTGTTCCCTGGCTTGGGCCGGTAGTCTCCGGGATAGGCTGCGGACCCCCCACAACAAAGAATAGGAAAAGCAGTTATAGAAAATAAATGGATGGATAGATGGACATGTATTTTAAAAATATTTTATATGTATGGAAAATGTCGTTCAGCCTCAAAAGGACACTGTTGTGCTGCGCTCAACGCGTGGCGGAACCCAGTAAAAAGCAGATTTCACTGGTATTTTATTAACCATAGATGAACACCAGACACGTTTCGATTCACGTTCGGGTAGCCGCTCCGTGAGCGGTCCGCGTAAAGTGCCTCATTCCCAGGAGGCCACTGCTCACTGCCTGGACAGGAAATCCAGCAGCTCTACGGATACACCAGCGGTACAGCTGCAGCGGATGCTTCGTTTGTCCTCCCGTAGCTCCGCGGAAAGACTCTGATAATGAAAAACATGCGCTGCACTTGAAGCTCCGGTGGTTAAATAAAGGTGAAATCAACCTGCCTGCGCCCGCTTTTATTGCCATGTGATTTATAGGCTCTCTTAAACCTCCTACTTGAGCGGAAAACCACAGCGGGAGTAATTTCAAATCCAATTTACCCGGTTTAACAAAAATGGGCACAGGGCCACAGGGCTTTTGACACGTATTATTATTATTATAGTTATTATTGTTATTATTATTAATAATAACAGTAATCAGACGTGACTGTGGATACATTACAATATCAAATTTATAGAATAAACTATACATTTATACTATAACCACATGCAACGTACAAATTTATAGAATAAACTAATTTCTGTAAAATTCCTCTTTTTTCGGACACATCAGGCCATTTACATAATACACGAATTTAAGTGTGGGCTTATATATTGATGATGTTAAAAAAGACGACTTCCTGCGATCCCCAATTTTCTTTCTGTGTCTTGTATATTGGCCGTCAACATACTGTGAACCAGCACACAACTCGTTCAACGTGGCGAACAAGCTTAGACCTACTATCTTTTAGAATGTTTGATTCATTTAATGTTACATAGGCCTGATATTCAATAGAAACCACATCTGAATGAAAATCAGTATCTGACGGTGGCGATGCGGCAGGGGGGAGGGAGAGTAAGACGAGGTAGGGAAGGTCAACCGTTCGCCAAACCGCTGTCCTAATTTTCCCATTAATTTGAATTAAGGGCTGATATTTTCAGGTGCCACTTCCCATTTTCTCCTTCGCTGCCTTTTGAGCGGTTTTTTTCCGTGTCGCTCCCGCTCCCGGTGACAGTGGTCATATTTCACCGGCGTGGTGTCGGGGGGCTCTGTCCGTTGGCGATAAGCTGTAACAGATCGGCTCAGGGAGACTCCTGTCCAGTCGAGGTATTCAGGGGTGAAAAATGAGGCTTGTTTAAAGTCGGAGAGTAACCTTGGTAATAATGAACTGGACAATTAGATGCTGCCCCAAGCTTTGTTCTCACAATGCTGTTGTGGTGGGTAAAAAAATGTGCAGAATTACGCAGGATTTTCTACTCTTCATATTGTCCTATTTCAGCAATAATCAGTCTGACTGTTATTAAACATGCAATGTTACAGAACAGAAGCACCGCCTTAAAAGATTGTTTTGTCACAGAGGGTCCAATTCTATTTAATAAGCCGGAGCTTTTCATTTTACGTTCAGATATATTCAAAGTGTCATCTTTTGTGTGTACTTTTAAAATCACCTTAAATAAACGCAAGCGTACACATGGTCTTTCAAGAAAAATAGCAAATATAATATTTACATATAAAACATATTTTCAATATATAGTAAGCCTATAACATCAAATGTATTGTGTAGGATTATAAATACGAAAACAAATTGCATGCTGTCTAACTAGAAATAGAATAGAAAAGAGCCAGATACATTACAAACGCCGCAGTCTTGCGTGTGTGATTTTGTTTATGTAGTATACGTCTGTATACTGCCATGTCAGCCCTGATTCAGTACCGCCCCCGGTAGTGAGCTAATTAAGTATCTCTGGAGGTGGGTCTACATGCGGTTTGTGAATGCTGTTCCGGTATTTCAGGGATCCACCTGAGTGAATCACCTCCCACCCCTATGAAACTATATAAATGTACTGCAGAGAGACTTTGGATCACTTAACAGATTCTGGATCACGCAGCACAATGCTTAGCGGATTATGGATCACACAACAGACTGCCACATGCATCCGGTTTCTGCGGAAAACAACGGCACCCTTCGGATGTTGTTTGAAACACTGATGCCCGCTGCTTCTGCAGTTAATGGTGCTTATTCTTTCATTAACTTGCTGGAATGAAG
This sequence comes from Mormyrops attenuatus, assembly GCA_026777985.1. Taxonomy (NCBI): domain Eukaryota; kingdom Metazoa; phylum Chordata; class Actinopteri; order Osteoglossiformes; family Mormyridae; genus Mormyrops; species Mormyrops attenuatus. The sequence continues at coordinate 15,874,425 of JAODKC010000043.1, forward strand.
TTTCTGCGCTGCAAGCTTATCAGAAAACTTAAACTAAAGCGACGAACCACATCTGTCATCACACTACTTACACCCGGGTTTTCATTTTCATACGCAAAACTATTAACGATGGTTCAACACTTTGAGGAGGTGATTCATTTTATTTCTGATTTTAATTAAAAGCCTGTATATTTTCATATGCAGTATTAACGGTATAGAAAGCAGTTTTTGTTTTGCGTTATGTTAGTCGTATTATAACGTTCATAGGATACTTAGCGAAAATTAAACCCTTTCTTCAAGCTTGACATTTGATCAGGTATTCACTTTTCTTCGACGCCTAAATACTGTTTTGTACTTTTCCACCCCCTAGCGGTCATATAAACGAAACAGACTGAAGAATTATTTATACTGTGGTGACACCTAGTGGCCAAAAGAATGAAAATCGCGTAAAAAAGGGGGTGGTGCTGTTAGGGTCACAGAAATGACTTGGAACATTATTTAAGGTTTTGCTTTTCCCCTTTTCAGGAACAAGCATGTTGCCTCACACCTCTGGGATCTGGGTTTGTGTCAGAGCTGTAAGTTCCTTGTGTGGAGTTTGCATCTTCTCCCTCTGTTGTCATGGGGTTTACTCCAGGTACTTTGGCATCACTGAGTTACCTGTGATGTGTGATTATGTGTACCCTTCAAAGGACAGCCATACCATCCACGGTGCGTGCACCCCTGCGCTGTGTCCGCTTTTGCCTGGGATAGATTCCAGGCTCACTGTGACCCTGTGTCAAATTAGCGGTTGGAAGAAGCCTCTATGCATGGAACCTAATGAAGTTACACAAGGATTCTTACTTCCCTCTTATCAGGGCTAAAGTAGATCAAGTATAATTCCTAGGGTTGAACAGCAGTATAACTAAAATCATCCAGATGTTCTACATATTAGCTCCGGTCCGGAATGGTTCATTGCCCTGAACTGACTGTTTGAACAGTCAAATTGACTTGTCAGTTATTAGGAAATAAGGTATGAACCTAACAATTATTAAAATTATAGTAGTTTGTTCATCCTACCCACAATCCATTTTGGTTACTGACTGGAATCAATTCCAAACAGGCCCAAATAAGAGTTCATTATAATAGAGCCTGAACAGGTCAAGTTGAGCCAGCCTTAATTGTCATTTATCGACCGGTGAATCCACTTAGCTGTAATCAATATAATCCCAAATAACACAATTCTGTTTACTTTTGTCCACTCCTGATACGCCTTAATCAGTTTAATTACACTAATGGTTGGGATTCCTCAATATTAATATAATACACACTTAAAATTTTAACAACCAATGAATCTGAAATATCACAGCAGAAATGTATGAACTGTCACCCACAGAAAAGTATAATTACATTTTAATCGTAAGTTAAAGTAGCCCTAGAACTACCTACAGCAGATCTTTATTATATATAACCGTCTGTCTAACAACACGCAATGCTGTGTGAGCGCACTACTTCTACCTGGACGTTAGAGGATGCTACAGAGCTTCGACGAGCCTTGGCGCTGAATACGGACGAATTATGGTCGAATCAGCCCCGTTGCTTTATGATGTTCACATATTTAAGTTCTGAGGATTTTTAAAATCTTAAAATTGGTCCCAAATCCACGTTTTAGGTGCACCGTCACCGCGTCCCCTCGGTCCGATGGGACAGGTGTAACAACGTATTTTGTGACCGTCGCAAAATTTCTCTGGAGTCACACATTACGACGGTCACAAAACATGGTGTAAATCGTAATACCTGCCTGGGTGCCCTGTATTGGGCTGACCCAGCTCTAGGTGTGCGAACCGGCTCTGTGCAGCCGCGGCAGAAATAAAAGATAAATGTGACAACAGATAAAATTTTGTTTTTATTTTGACATGCCAAAGGCCTGTTCACACGTCGGTAGTCAGGAAAATGTATGGTTCGCGACTAACCGTGTGACTTTGATCATTCAGCCCTTATGTACACCTATTAAAGTTGGTCATTTTAGGAACCAGTTAATTATTCTCTACAATAACGACTGTAAAATGCGACTAGAGATTTTATTTCAGAAACGGAACCATCGATGGTAATGTTGATGGCCCTACACGATTAAGCGCCGGACCGTTAACCGTGCAGGACCTGCCCTCAGTTTACGCGGTTAACTCTCCTGCACCACAGCGATCCTGAATGAACAGGTTCGTAAAACCTTTAATTGATTGATTGTAAATGTGCTTTATCCTAATCAATCTTGTTTAGTCTTAAATTAATTACCTATGTCTTAAATTTGTTAGCAAGGTTCCACTTCAAACACACTGGGATGATAGAAACAGTACTACTTATAAGATGGTGATGATGATTTTATTATTATTATTGTCTTACGTTATTGTCACCCGATGACAATCACTGGCCACCTCATTTTAAAAAATAGTTTGGTGCCCTTCTCTCACAGTAAAAAATCCTGGAGCAATAAAAAAATCCAACCGAAGCAATAATGCGCCACTATAAACCACGTGAGAACGTTCATTCTGCTTATTGGTCAGTTGTGTCTGTGGCGGGAGCAAGAAAATAAACACAGGAAGGAGGTCCTATGCAACTGAACATCTCTCACGTTTATGTATTGTTGCCTCGGTTTTGTTTTGTTTTTTTTTTACTTTCACACGACACCATTCAGTTGACCAGTCAAATCCTCTCTCCTTCAACCGTTGACTGAACATTTCGAAAACTTGACAGATGTAGTCATTTGCCCAGATTTCAAGGCGGCAACGTACATCACTGTAGACCAAGGAAGACCTTGGCTAATTTTTCCTTCTCCGCTTAGCTGCTGCTACTAGTTTGCGTGCTCTGCTGCATCCAAAAATGCAAAGCACACCTGGCTCCGGGACCTGTTTAGCTCAAATTCGCGGAGTATACCTAGAAACTCGGTCGGATTGAGGTCGGATCACACAACTGCTCCAGACTTCATTTGGGAACAGACCGAGACCATCTCCTCTCGTGGGTCTCGGTGCGATTGTTTTACCCCTCACTTGAGTGTGATTACGGTGTTCACTCCTGCCCAAAAGAATCACACCAAGGTGGAAATCGAACCAGATTCCTCTGTAACTGTACTAAAAACTGCTGGTGCCAAAAAACTGTATGTGGTAGGATTAGAGAGGAAATATACATATTATCCACTAGGGGGCAGCCCAGTAAAATTTTTGTTGCTTCTGTAGTGCACTGTAAATGACTTGAAAAGGGCATTAAAAGGGGAAAGGAAGATCTGCCCTCGTAAGTGGCTGACTATTAGCATATGATAAATAAAAGTGTATTTTTGATGGATTTTCTCTGTAACGCACATCAGTTTGCCCATTCAGAGAAGCAGGCACCAGGGGATGGTAATCCAGTCCCCAAAGACTCTGGGTGGCCGATGAAACCCTAAACTGTAGCCCATATTAAAACCTTGCAACAGTCCAGCCCTCACAACAGCTATCACTAACCACTTATTCACTCAGAATATCCTGGAAACCTAAGGAGACCCCAGATTGAACGTACACAGACACTCACAGCTAGTTGCTACACAGTCAGTGATTTTCCCAAATGTGTCTTTGGTCTGTGGGAGGAAGCTGAAGTACCCAGAGGAATCCCACACAATCACTGAGAGAACATGCACACAGTTCCCACACAGAACCTGGGATGAACTCGACCCTGTAACCTTGGAGATGTGAATCAACAGTGCCATCTGGTGGTTGGGGGGAGGGGTCCACTCAGTAGTAGCACTGGCTCTGAGCTGTAATCCTGCTGACCTCTAGCCGATCTGTCTACAGCCACAATACAGTAAATAAATAGTCTGAGGTCATAATATAACGCCATAAAAGTAAGCATTATCAAGCTCTGTGAAACTGCAGAGGTCAAGTGCCATATTTAAAAAGGGCAAATGAACCAAGCTGATCTCTCCTTCCCAGGCAGGATTCCTGAGTTGATCATTGTGGAGTTCCTACCTCAGACCCAATTAAGTCAAGAGAGCCACACTCCTCCCTCCCTCACAGATCACTCTTCCTCAGCCTTCCTGTCATAGCTGCCCTCCATAAGGACAATGCCAGCCTTCCAGTTTTCTCAGCTGATGTCCTCATGCTGATTTTTCCCAGGGGTTTGGCATGTCAAACAGTCTACGTTGAAAAATGGTAACAGCGAGCAAATGAAGTCAACCCGAATAAAACAGGGAAACTTCCGAATTTGAGATCGGACCACGTAACGCGGAAAACTTCTGAGACAAAGGTAGACTTAGGTTTCCACTGCTCTTCTGCGCCATCTGCTGTATTCTGCTGCACATTAGAGAAGGGTTTTCTCACCCTGTCCCTCTCCCATTCACAGATCACTGATCAGAGGGCGCGTGTCACAGGACTGAGAATCAGGACGACCAGTTCTCAGCTCTGACGGGGTTGCATTGAAACACTGGGTTTAGAAAGCCAGAATTCTGGGACGGGCCCTACAGGAACGATTCGGAGAGGGTTTGGGCGTTCTGTAGGATGGATTTTTAGGGAGAGCAAGGACGGAGAGGAGACATGAAAACTGCATCACTAACACGACAGAATCTACTTAAGTGTGAGTCATTTTGGGCACAGATTCAACCTGTACAACCTGAATAAACATGAAGTACCCACTTAGATTTACTTTATATGCAAAATTTGCAGAACTAAACTGTATACTTGCTGTTTGTCAAATTATGAACTTCCAACCTGTACTGCATCCAGGTCTGGTCAACCCATTAGGCACACGGGCGGCCGCCTGGGGCGCCATCTTTTGAGGCGGCGCCAATTTCACTTGCCTAGGCTGCTACATGGACTTCAACCAATACTGAGTTGTATGTATATACATGTGGTATATAAAATGACTTGTCTATATGATGATAGAATATGACACAAGCCAGCTTACACATTGTTTTGCATAAAGGACCAGATTTTAAACAATAATTCCAACAAAACTTTTCAGCACCAGCAAGGTCAGACGAGCCCATCGGGTACCTTTTTCTGTTTTTTGGCCCGTGTCCATCTCCCGATTTACAGCCTGCTCGGGAAAAGCCCATCCATCTGGCGTGTGACGGTCCGCATCAGTGAACGAAAGACGGACAGATTAAGAGGACCTAGGGATTGGGCACAAACCCTGACTCCAGCACCTCAAAAGGGGAACAGTAATACCGGTCATCCATATGGGAGAGCAGGGTCGCTGGCATGGGCCCTAGCCAAGCAGGCTTTTCAGGAGCTATTTCAAACCCCCAACACCCACGGTGCTAAAAAAAAGCCAGACTGTCCGTACAGTTTGCTGAGCGTGGGGGATCTGAGAAAACATGCACTGGGGTTCTGAACCTCGCATGATCCGTTGTGGACTGAACACAGTGCAGTAATGCCAGCCAGTAGGCTTAGCAGGTATGAAATGAGGAAGAGGAACAGACCTGTGTATGGCTGAGAGCTGCCCTCTGTGGCGTCCTGCGGGCTACGCTCCCTTGCCTGTCCCGCTGGCCGCTCTCCCTCGCCGGTTCCCCTCGCACCTGCTCCCCTCCCGGCTCCTCTCTGCCCGTGATTCACACCGCGCAGCTGCTCTTTCGCACATGCGTCCTGCTCTCACGTTTCCGTGGCTCATTCACGCTGCCCCGCCGCTAGGGACTCGGCTGCCAGCCGAAAGCGAGGCAGTATCACCCCCCCCCCGGGATGCAACGGTAGGCGCTCTTTGGGGCCGCCCTCGCCTTCATGCTCATCCCTCACGCTGTGACGGCTGTGTGACACGTCCACCAGATACTCATAGACATTCAGCTTTCTCAATACCATTTAGGACACGCACTTGCGTGTGATGCGTCCAAGAAACCTGGGAATTTCCGTGGTGAAATGATACATCAGCTATGCGTAACAAATAGCTATGCATCATGATCCAGATTATAAAACACAACACTGAACTACATCCGTCCAACCATCTTTTAACCACTTATCCTGGTCAGGAGGGCTGGAGTCTGTCCCAAGTGGACAGGGAACAAACTTAAGCATATAATAATTATATGAAAATTGTTCATTCCAGGCAGAGGTATCAGTAATACAGGAGGATGTGAGATATGAGCCCATATAGCACATTCACATTAACTCCAATCAGCCCCTGAGGCACTGACTCCTCCTATAGTGTAACATTAAGGACAAGGACTTTCCAAAGCAAAGGTTGTTTGTTCAGATCCCAACAGGTGCCCTGCAGTGAGGATTTAAACTGTAGCTAGGTAATGTGGGACTCATTCTAGGCGTGACTGCAAACAGCCAAAGGATAAGGGGACGACAGGAAGTAAGAGGAGACACAAGTTTAAAAAAATTATAGGAAGGAACAAGATGGCAGGTATATGGTCAGTGCAGAGGGAGGAACAGGAGCACAAAAACAAATGGGTGTCAGGTCAAGGACAGGGAACAGCTCAGGGCGCGGGGAGGTATCAGCATCTGGGTGGGTTTATAGGGGAGCAAGAGCAGGAAACCCAATTTTATATAAGGAAACAAGATTCGCGCTTGGAAGCTAGAACTATCTCCACTGCAGGCCTGTCACAGGATGTAAGCCTGTCTGGGGGAAACACGACCCGGAAAGAGCGCCGAGGGCCCTGGGTACGACGCGGGTCGGCTCGCCAGGGGAAGCTGCATGCCGTGCGTATGTCAGAACGGCAGTGGTGGGGAGTTATCAGCCCCTTCGCTGCACTTTCTAAAAATAAATGCACGTTTTTGGTGGCTCGATAAGAATAACAGCCGCTCAGACGCCGATGCCTGGGGGGGTGGGGGCGGCAGCCATGTTTAAAACCGGCTGCAATTTGAAACCTACAGCTCAGGCTCAGACGTGACCAGACAGCCAGCTGAAACGCTGCGGATGCACATGGCGGCGAGGGAGAACGTGCCATGTGGGAGTCATGACTGTAGCCTTCTCAGGGAGGGGGTCGGTGACAGGAAGAGGGCATTTATAAGTACAGCATGATGACTGAAAATGAGAGTCCGCTCTGTGGTTTCCTGTTTGTTTCCTGTTCATAAATATGACCTTTTTCAGACACATGCAAATGACCAGGCATGTTCTGAAAGATTCTGGGTGGGTGCATGCAGTCAACCCCCCCCCCAGCCTGGGAAGGAAAGGACTCCGGCAGCATCTACACTGGATCGATGGCATGCTTTTCACATCTCAGCGTGATGGGGGGGGGTGGGGGAGGCGGTAGAAATGGAGCATTAAAAGAAGAGCGGGCTGCATGTGTGCAAGTGCGTGCAGGAGAGGAGGCAGGAGAGGAGGCAGGAGAGGGTAGGAAAAGTCATACTTTTTGCAAGGACGTTTCAGACGACTGGACTTTCTTGGGAGATATCTGCGAAGAGAGTGAGAAAATTATTTTCTTGTTTCCCCTCTTCAAAGATATCTCCTAAAGGCAGAGTAATCACAATACCTTATAATCATCACATAATCTCCCTTCCTCTCTCCTCCTCTCTATCTATGTACCCTCTCCCTCCTGCTCTCCTCCTTCCCAGTATACTCTCACTCCTCCCAGCACACTCTCCCACCCTCTCTCCTATCTCCCAGTGTACCCTCACCCTCCCAGGCTCCATCTTGCTCCCAGTATCCAATCTGTCTGTCCCCCCCCCCCCACTCCCATTTTCAGTGGTTAAATACAGCATTCCCCTGCATTTCCCTGGGGATTTTGGGATTGCAGGGAGAACCTCAAACTAGTAACAATGCCCACACAGAGAGGCATAAGTTGTGGCAGGCCAGTGTATCAGGGCAACTTGCGGCCTTGCGCCTGCTGATTAAAGAGCATGTTTATCTGTGTTAATTACTGCCTGGTGCCCTCTGCTGGACGGGCTCGGCTGCATGGGCGAATCACGGTGCTGATGAAACCAAACACTGTTTTCAGTAAAGCGCATGTGGTCTTCAGCACTGAGATACACACTTACACACACACACACACACACAGCAGACACTTAGGACATCTCCTTAAGTGCTTTTGGATGTGGCGAAATACCATAGTAGGTGTGTATGTTTCATTACCAAATGCATTCCCATGAATGTTCCACCCTTTTCTGTGTTAATGAGCAGAGTATGAATAGCATGCATGGTAAGAGCTCAGCTAAAGAGTAGCGTGCGTCTGCCGTGTTTGGTGTGCAGCGGGCAAGTCCGCATAGGGGCTGGCATCCCCGCCCTGGCAAGGGGGGGCACTGAAACCAGCCCATGGTGACCCACAGTGGCAAATAATGACAACTGGTGCCCAGTGAAGACAAACAAGCAATTAGTGAAAATGTCGTCAGTTAAACACCCTCAACCCCATTAGTGGGTGAAAACCAACCTGGGGGCGGGGGCGGGGGCGGGGGGGGGGGGGGGCAGGTGAAATAATAAGTTTGTTATTCTCACGGTTTTGTGGGGTATTTGCACTTCATAAAACTATTCTAATTTTACCTCAGTAACTCTAGCTTTGGAGGACCGCAAGCTGCCCACGACTTCATGTTTAACACCTCCCCCGCTGTTATTCCTGTATGATGTGTGTCAAACTGCGCCCCCCTGCTGCTGCGTTACGTAAGCCAGGTGGTGGGCGAGGCAGTCGGGCCCTACCTTCATGGGAGCCAGCTGTATGGGGGTGATGCAGGAGGGGTCCACCATGGGCTTGGGCCGGTTGGCCGTGTCGGCGATTAGACTCTGCCATTGCTGCGGCAGCCCAGTGAACTTCTGCTCGCGGTGGTCAAAGCCCGTGTGCACGCGGTGCTCGAAGTTGGAGGGGGCCGAGATCTCGAGCCGCTTCTTCTTCTTCCCAAACATGCTGGAAAATCCAGAGAAACCTGCAAGGCACGGGGAAAGCCCAGTGATTCTCTTGCGGATGCTCGACGACCAGCGGGAAGGCCAGTGGGACACCTCCAGCGGTATGGAGAGAAGGCTCCCTTGCTTGCTCATTCCATTTTCACCAAAAGACAAATGAAGTGAGGATCTGGCTGAAGGAGTGATTGAACAGAACTGCCTCTTGATGAACTTTACTTCAGAAACAAAATGGCATCCACATCGCAGGACAAACCGCGATCTGCTCTAACACACATATCCAGTCCTGAAGGTCATGGCACCGGGTGACATTGTGTCGAAGGACTGGAAAAATAGCCTGAATGCATTCCAGTGATGAGCGAAGCATGCGGAAGAGGATGTTAACATGAACGATGGCAGGGACGGAGCTGTGAGAACTCAAGGTGTACAAAACATCAACAGAAGATGGCCTACAGTTAGACATACAGGTTACTTCTGTTTCATGAGTATCAGGTATTGATGTTTAAACAAAATGAACACGGGGCTGCTAATGGTAAATTAGGTTCTCCAAAGGCAGGTACACCAGACATTGCGTTACTTTGAAGTTATTATAGAGCCAAGCTTCATGGTGAAGACACCACTTTCAGGGACCAGAAGAAGCTCCCCAGTGGGACCCAGACACTCATCTTCAGAATAAATCTGCCCGATTGATGGAGTACATGTGGGCGTCCTGTGTGAAAAGTCCTTCTGCCAGCAGGCATTTCAGACAGGCGGGAGGTTTAACCCAAACCGCTTTGGCTGTTAACGCTTAGCGACAGTGTGCGTGTGAGGCATAGAAACGTCTTTACTCGTCCATCAAACAGGCCCATGATGGACAGTGCGTTTCATTTGCCCTAAAAGGAGATGGCATGTTTAAAGAGGTCTGCTGTTTATTCACATTTTTTTCATGGTGGAGATGGTGCCACGCCAGTGCATGAACATGGCCGGATTCAGGTATGCCCCCCGTCACTGTGACCGACAGTGGTGTCCTCATATGTCTTATATAAATATCACCAAGTGCGACCGCATTTACCAGAGCCTTAACCAAGGACGTGCTCACCCGTGGTCCAAGGGGGCGGGGCATTTATCAAAATGTCACCCGGGGAGTGTTGTTCCATTGGACCCAAGAGCAGGTCACAGCCCTGAGCCCGGCGGGCCACAGACAAGGCCCCCTTTCACCAGTGCCAGGGAGGAGGTGGACCCATGCACATTACGAGCCTGAGACAGTGCTCAAAGGCCCTTTATACACACGGCACTCCTCTCCCCAGCAAACAAAGCAGGCCCTCTGTGGCGTGCCAGGCGGGTGCGAGAGCGGCCCGGGCCAGCTGTCGGATGGGCGCGCAGGACAGACAGCCACCGCTGGCACGAGGATGGCCACAGAATCGCCTGAATGGGGATGTCTGTGTTCCCTAAAGTGAAGTGTTTGTGCGGAAAGGGGAAAAAAATAAAAACATCCCATCACAGGTTAGGGAACAATGAACACGGGGTGGAAAAGAGATCCCACTGATGGGATTAAAGGGGTTTTAATCGTTTCACAGCAGGAGAGCTGACTGATTTACACTGTTCAGAAGGAGGAAGTAGGAAGACCACCATCAACCTGCTAACCAGCAGACTGGTCAAGGAAGTGACTATTCGCCCCAATTGATAATTAATAAGAACCAGTAGAGCAAGAACAGTCTAACCAAATTTTACTTAGTCGAGGCAGTAAAATGCCTTTTAGGGTTATTAATTAAAAATAAAAATAACTCAGAGAGAGGAGAGGAAAGTCATTCTTATGAATCGTGTTCCTTTTTAATTACCTTTTAATTGCTTGTTTTAAGAGCCGGTCCTTCAACGGTTCTTAAAACGGGGACTTGCGGCCCTTCCTGGGGTGTCTCTTCTCATCTCTCACTCTAACTCGCTCTATGAATCCACTTATTTTGGGTCAAAGTGACATGAACATACACACCAAGCCGACTCCCTCTACCCTCATACAAACACCCAACAAAAATAGCAGTTTCAATTCATTTTCAAGGAGCTTTTGATGTTTTTTCTGCAAACATCCATACAGTACTGGGATATACATAGTGGCTACTTTACCCTGCCCAGGGAACATCTAAGGACTCAAAGTGGTTAAATGTTACAAGGCAGTGGCCAAAAACACAACACTGCCATGGTTTTCATCGTTCAGTAAAAGCAGGAACTTCAGCTTGCGTGATATTAATTCCCCAAATTTCCAGTGCCTGAAAACATATCATATCAAGAAATCATTCTTATTTACTGACACAAGACTTGAGAATCTCACATAAAGAGATAAAAATGTGCCTGTGAGATTTTACTGCAGTAAAATAAACCTTTTTTGTCCAACACACCAAATGGAAATCCGCAGAACTGGTTTACTGTAAGAATGAGATATAAATCTCATAGACTTCTGACCTTTCTGAGGGTGCTTGTGACACACGCCCTGCCCCTTCCCACCACCTCCATCTTCTTCCCCGTTTATGATGTCAATTTGTAGGATCGAACACATGCCCAAAAGACAGGTGTCATCTCTCAAGTAGCATCCCAGCCAATGAGACATTTGTACCCTGCCCCTCCTGCATCCTCTCACCATCCAATCAGAAAGTGAACAATCTCATCATTTCAAGAGAATATAATGACGAAATCCTCAAAGCATCCTGATCACTCATAACTGACCCCGTCCATCCAATGCAACTGTAGCTTTATCACCAACAGAAGGGTTCACTTTCAGCTAACTGACGAACTGCCACGTAGACAGCATCAATTATTTAAAACAGAAAATTACTGAGCATTAGTTGAAAATGAACAATTAAAATGAAACACTAAGTATCGTCACACACAATCAGATGTGTAGGTTAAAGTGCCTAGGTTGCTTCTGTGTCTTGACCATGTGAGTCTTTGGGTTTATACCTAGAATCAAAGATGTTTCAAGAACCTCTTACAGGAGCATAAGAAAACGAAACATTTTATCAAATGCGAATGGAGCAGAATGCACAACCCGAAAATAAATCCTGTAAGAAGACAATGTTCCCAGTAATGGGCCAGTTCTATACGCAGGCATAATGAGTTGGTCTGTTTGCCCAGGCTGTGTGCGCCCAGAGGATGCTGCTGAAATTTTACACACGGAAGAGATGCTGTTGAACGGTTTTTAAACCAGATACAAATGGAGCAGGGATCATCCTGAGTACAAGATGATGGAGTGTCTGAGAATTAAAGTGTTTTATCATTACATTTACATGTATTTTTATTTAACAGACTAAGTGATGTACAAGTGAGGTAAATAGCACATTACGAACATACAGCTGTTAAGGAGTCGACTTGACATAAGTGCAGCTAGGCTGAGCTTCCAATGAATGCCCAGGTAACAGCGTAAGCAGTACAGGAGCAAGAGCTACGCAACATCTTCCAAACAAAGCAGGAAGCTAATTAGATGAATATTCAGTGAGCAGGGAGTGCAGTGTTAGGAGCATTCGGGGAACATGGACTGGTATCAGGCTAGTAGAGGTGTTCCTGGAACAGAGGGGTTTTGAGACTTCATCATGAATGTTGTGTATGGAAGTGCAAAAAAGTTTTCTTCCAGTCAAACATCACTGCACACTTCATGCAAATGATTTTCTTTTACTGAGGAAGCCATATTTAATTGTAGTGATTTGATCCCAATGCCTCCCTCCACAAAGTCAACGCACAGCGAAAGCATCAACCTTGACGTGGCAGCGGCAGCAATGGATTATTCGTGAAGGTAACTCCTGATTCATTGAGGCGTCCATACTGCCGCCATCTGTCGCCCTGTGAGGGCCGGCAGGCGCCCTGGCCAATGAGAGCGATGCGTGCTGAAAGGCGAGTGTTTCCGCTGGCATGTCACCAGAACCAGAATCTCTGTTACCGGGGGGGGGGGGTTAAGCTGAAATCCGCTTTCGCTCCTAGATTAAAGCACGCCGAATCTGGAGCGATCTCACTCGCCGGGCATGGCGGAAGCCGAGTCTCCAGTTAGTGTGGAGCGTCAGGGTGCCGCGTTCATCACGAGCGCCTTTCCAATGCTTTCCGTCCAGCTTCTAAGGAAGCAGGCAAGGTTTTTAGTATTATATTTTTTTCCAAAATTCTTTGCAGTCATTAAATAAGAGCTGTTAATTATTCTAAGGTATGAAAAAAGCACAGAGACTATGTGAAGGTCACACACACACACTCAAAATACTCACTGTTTTTCTTTCAGTATTAACTCTCCAGAAATAAACTCACCTGAGGGGAAGAGATTCATTGTTCCGCTCGAATAGCAGGACAGGCAGCTTCAGTCCGAGTTGGGGGGGGGTGGGGGGTCAAGGCATTTGGAACGTCGATGTAATTCCTGCCATCGATGCCGTTCACACGGCTCGGAAAACGGCATACATTCCGGGAAGTTCACGTCAGGCAAAACAGCGTCACGTCATCACGTCTGACCTGTGCATGGTCTCCTGGTAAACCCCAACGAAACCTCGGCAGAACTCTGCCGACCGTGGTACTGTGAAGGGGACGGAAAGCGCCAGAACCTTTTTGTGTGCCCGCAGTCGGCGGACGGCCCTGACGTGCAGCTCCCATGGCACGGCCCCGGCCCCTCATCCCATGTTCACACCAGGGACGGGTCCTCCCTGGCGCTCACAGCACGGCCTACCCCCTCCTCCCCAAAAAAACCACGCACACCCCCCCAGGGAATACGACATCCGACGTATGGCAATGGTGGGAGCGACGCGGCGAGAGTCCAGACATCCCGCTCTAGCTGGCGAGCACGCTGTGAGTCGGACCAGAAGGGGGATGGCACCTGTTCCCGTCTGTGAAATGGAGCCGCTTGCTGGGGGGGGGGGGGGGGGGGGGCCCGAAAGTTG
>JAODKC010000043.1:15888143-15911723 GCA_026777985.1 Mormyrops attenuatus
TTTTTTTTTTTTTTTTTTTATTTTTTTTTGTTTTTATTTTGTTATTCTAAACATTACCTGTTTTCTTTTCTGCCTACCCCCCCCCCTTCCTCCGGCGCCCGCGGGGGGGGGTTTTATTTACTTGTCCAACTGTGTGGAAGTCTGTTATACTGAAGATCTGATGCACTGAAACAAATCTCATTATTTTAAGCAAGCCCCACAAAGTCTTCCCCTGGCTGTCTGCGATCACCGTCACCTCAGTCAGAACTAATGTGGATTGGGACTCTGGACCCTGTGTGCGTATGGGGGGGTGCAGGTGGGCTCGGCCCCTCCACCACTAAATGCTGACCAAGCCAATCATCTCCTCGCACCCGGCCTGCCCCTTGGATGTCCCCTGAGCCTGGCATTTATCCTGAGCCCAAGGGGTTAAAAAATTTAACCCTCACAAATCACTCACTTATAATAAATAATAAATAAATCAGTCTTTTGAAATTGATTTTGTTGAAAGTTACATCTTTTTAGACTCATACACTCTTTAAATTATCATGATAATATCCACGATTGACATTTGTAACAGGAACATGTTTTTGGTGAGTATTTTCACTTGTGAAGTAACAGCGATGGTCAGTCTGTGTTTATTTGGTCTTGACGATGTAACTTCTGTTCGCCGGCGTCTCGCCGCGGGTACGGCCGTATCTCTCTCACATGTCTGCGTAATTCCAGCCCGATGTGCTTCCCTCAGAGGGGGCTGGCGGGATGAGGGGCGAGGACGTGAAAAGCAGGAGCCCCCAGACCCTCTAGTCCCCTTATCCTGACAGGTCACAAATCAGTGAAAGCGATGGTGACTCCCAGCGTGGCGTTGTGCTGTTAAAAAAAAAGAAAAGAGTGCGTTTTACGTTGGGGCGGGGAGATGCGGAGGGGAGCAGCCGGCCCATGCATCAAAGGGGCGCCGGACATGCATCCGGGGGTGAATCCTGAGTCCCGACTGTGGGCTTTCAGGAACTCTAAATATGCTTTATCCCCTCAAAGCACGTTGTGGGGTGTGAGGTGGGTGTGATAAGTTCCCGCGCAGAACAACATTTGGGTCCGTGAGGCGCCCCCCCCCCCCGAGCTGTCCACTGGACATTCAGGAGAAATAACCCAGGGGTAGACTTTGCAGATTGAGTTTCAGAGCCTCGACCTCTGTCCCCCCCCCCCCAGAGAAGCCCCCTCACCACACCGCTAGCACAGCGCCAAAGTTCCACACGCCTGCTGTGGACCAGTCTGTGTGGAGAGACAGAGAGGAGAGGTTCAGGCACCAGGGAGGAGACAGGGAAGGCAGGCTAGCGAGGCACGCTAGCGAGGCAGGCTAGTGAGGCAGGCTAGCGAGGCAGGCTAGTGAGCCACTAACAGCGATGGGAGACAGAGAAAAGGGGCCCGCACTGGCTTCGCTGATTGGCTGCTGTCTTGGTGGGTGGTGCTTTTGTCCTGTTCCACCAATTTCTAATGGCTGTACTTTTTCAGTCTCCATGTCAGTCTGCGAAAGCCCCTTTCCGAATCCGTCTCCTTAGTAACTGACATTGCATGATTCTGTAACCTACGATAAAGAAAATTTCTGGGTAAATCAGGAGAACGTCACATTTATGGATGACGCCGGTAAAAAGGAGTGTGTGAAGAGCTTATTGCAAAGTGGGTTAAATACCAGCCAATCAGGGACGGCTGTCACTGCACAGTTCACCAATCAGACGCGATGATGGAGAAGTACGATCGGAAAGAGGGCGGGGGGCTGTAAATTTGGAATCTTGTGTTTATTCTGCTAATTTTCTGATCGCTTCCTTTTCGTTCCGGAGCATGTTGTACTGCAGGCTGTGATTTAGCTGGAATGACTACATCATGGCTGGAGGGGGTGGGGTGTTTATTGCCCTACCAGGTCAGGGCACTTTATGTTTGACAACCCAAAACATTATTTCTTGACGAGTTTAGCCTAGTGGGTCTTTTGAAATGGATCAGATAATTTTTTTGCTTCTAACTGTTTTTACCTTATTCTGTATAATTTATGTTGCGTTTTGCTTTTAGTGTTTTTTTACGAAGGGTTACTGTGACTCTGTGTTTCTCTGCTCTGTTTACACCAAGAAAGTCAGCGGAGGTCCTGCTGCTGTCATAATATCACAATGAAGAGGCTGAGAGCTAAATTTGAAAAGGCACCCCCCCGTTCCCCCCCGTCCCCCCCAGCTCGTCAACATTGCTGCAGGAAAAACACGGATTGTCCCAATTAACAGGGAAGACACCCAAAAATGAGCCCCTCCCAGGATAAGAGCTGATGCCGCTCTGCCTTTGTCTTTCCGACAGTTACATTTACACTTGGAAGTACCTGCAGACCATCCTCCTAACCTTCAGGGGGCGCTCCAGCAGCCCCGATTCACCAATGACCCGCAGCACACAGTCCTGAGGCTCATAGGCACAAAACATCTGTGAGCATCTGTGTGCAGCTGGGGGGATTATAAAAATTGAAAGACGACAAATAGCTCTGTTTAAAGAAACTTGTGCGGCTGTCAGAACAAATTGTCACATTTTAAGAGTGTGTTATGCCCCCCCCCCTCCAAAAAAGAAAAACAACATAAGTTCAATTGCAAACCCCTGTGGTATAGAACAAGCAGTAGTGAGTCTGCAAGCGTATCACGTATCTGCAGAACTGGACTAAGAAAGTAGGTGAAAGTGGCATTTGAAGGCAATTCGTTTTAACTTGAGATGACGCAATGGAGTCCCACAAACCAGGGCTATGTAGGCTAACCTTAACTGCAGCTGCTTTACCTCAGAGAAAAAGGAAACACTAACTGCATGTCCTTGCATCCTATTTCCAGCAGTAAATACATATTTTGCCCTCCGAAATACTCTTTCCTTCCACTCTCCTGCCCAACGCAGTTCAGTCCAAAGGTCATTTGTGACCATATTCATTTTCATAATCAATATCCCAAATTGATTTTGCAACTTGGGCAAATCACCAGAATATTTTATACATCTCATTACTTTTTACCATTGTGGCTGGGATCCTGAGTGGGACTCATTCCCAGGGCTTATCCTAATACGCTTCCAAGTGCATTACGAAAAGGGGGGGATTTCCCTCCTTGTTTGTGGCTCAGCGGGTTAGGACTCAGAAGGTCAGGAGTTTGAATCCTGAACCAGCAGACTGATGCTGCCACTGGGCCCTTGAGCAAGGCCCTTAACCTCAGGGGCCCTGCATGCTGCCTGACCCTGCACTGTGCACCCCCAGACCTGCCCTGACCTCTATGTGTGTCTCACAGAGAGCAAGATGGGTTAGGGAAAAAGACAATTTCCCCACAGGCCTGAGTAAAGTATCTGTATTCAACTGTACTTTCTATTACACACAGAGAAATCTCTTGGATTTTATTTATTGAGAAGTGCATCCCCAACACTGACCATATATAACCGTAATTAATGGGATCGATTTACCAATGACTCCCACGCCATCTCTCCTGCTGGTCCTGATTCCTTTCCAGTATTAATGACGTTATTACTGAGGGTATTGATTCAGCAGGGTTCCCGTGGGCCCACATTTGATTATGCACCTTCAGCACCTTGTGGGTCGAAGCCCCAATAAAGTCTTAATGTTTCCATCAGAACTTCCAGGAGGCCGAGGTGATCGAATGGATTAACCGGTAGGGTTTGTTCATCAAGGTCCATAGCCAGCGCCAGGGCTGGTTTAGCATGGTGATAAAAGGTGGGCAGTGTGTGGCTCAGCAGGTTAGGCCTCTATATCCATGAGAGGAAGGTCATCAGTTTGAATCCCATCCTCAGCAGAATGGTCACATCTCCAGTGGACCCTTATGCGAGCAAATGTATGCCTCGGAGGATATGGGATGACATTATAGGCGCTGATTTCTTTTGAAGGGAGCTACAGAAATTCTTACTCAGATTATTCTGCATCCTGCAAAATGTAAGACAAATTCTGTACCAAGCTCATGACCTGGCTCCCTTTCCAGAAGAGCAGGATATTTCCACTGTCCGCATAGTGCACTTTGGGTGACGTCATTCTACTTGTACTCAAAAATGCTAATGTGTAAATGTGAAGCATTTTTTGAAGAAGGGTGAACTTGAAGTTGTTCATTTGCCATCATCACAAGTAGCGAGGCTGTTCCTGGTATCTGGATCCCTGTTGTTCGAGGATTTGCACTGGAATGTGCATGTGATTACCACCCGAATCAATTCAGCTTGACAATTAATACTAGAGCAAAAGGAAAGAAAATCGGGACAGTCTGCAGCCATCGTTGGCCAAAGCAGGTTAAATTCATGGGCAGGTTCATGCACAAGAGTCCTAGCTTTTCAAACTTAGCACCATAGTGGTTAACAACATGGACTAAAAACTTGAAGGGTACTGGTTTAAGTTCCAGGATATGCCCTATATTAATTGATAAAAAATCTTTAATCACTTTGGACATCAAGCTACCCAAATAAATTTAAATATAAACAATACAGGTAAATATCATTTCAATAGTGAATCTAAACTTGGTAAAAGAGCCAATCTTCCCTGGTTTGTGGACAGCATGTCATGTGGTTTGAAACTCATTGAAATGTTGAATCTAAGCAACATTCCTAACCATAACCAAACCCCATGACCAGACTCTAGACTGGGCTGGATGTTTGAGTCTGAACCTACAGTCAAACCTGAAGGAGCTGCAAGTTCAATATGGATTAGATATGTGCTACATTAGCTAATGTTATTCACCACTGAGAGATACAAATAAAGACCTAAATCTTTCAGCATGACTAAAATAACCTCAACACCAGACCATTTTAGCTGGGAGGAAACACTGTTCCATACAAATAAAATGACTGGGCAATTAAACCCTGGGATCGTGCACCCACAGCTGCCCCCCCCCTTGCCCCCCCTCCAGTTCCATTTGTCTCTCTATCTTTGGGTTGTCTTTCAGCTGAGCACCTCAGTCCTCAAACCTAGTGTAATTCTCTGGGTGTGTGGGACCCATGGGATGGGGAAGGTAAGTGGGAGATCACAGGCTGGGAGACAACGGGAGAGGGTGGAACCTAAGCCTTAATTCAGAACATAATGCGATTTTACAGCAGAAACACAGAGCACTCATTACCCAAAGACGTCTCAATGGATGAACCACACATAGGCCACAGGGTAATGATAACATCACATTGAGCATCAATGTTGTGAGTGTTAGTCTTCCTATGATGCAGCACTAGTGAAACCAAGGTGTTGGAGTACATGAATCCTGCACACGCCTCACCTTCTTCTCAGTCTCTTAGCACTCTGCTTCCTGCCAGTTTTATAGTCCAGGTTAGAAGCTCAAAACACCTACAGGTTCTACGCAACAGGGGTGGGCATAGGGCATGACCCCAGAGACCAAGAAGCTAAGTGGGACAGCCACGTTTAGGTGAAATCATCAGATTGGTCACAGCCCTGGGCCACAGACGGGACAAGCTGGGGACCAGTTTAGACCACAATCAAGGTAACTAACACACCACTTCCTGAAGGAAAGGACGGTAAAATACACCAGTGTAGAGAATGTCCACTGCGTCGATTTGTGAATAAGAAAGATTCAATGATACCAACAATCAGACGTTTAACACAGAGCATGACAAGCTAAATAACCCCCCAGTTTGTGGTTAGTATGGTTTGGGGCTCACCAGAGAAAAAAATCCATATCCACAAGCCTATAAAAATGATTCATGCTTCCACAGTAACAAATTTGCTCAAAACCATAAGATACCAATGGTATTGATACTAAAAGAGTGCATATGTATGCTGTATATATAGGGGAAGGTGTCCCCTGCCAGCCTGTACAGGATAAGTTATTCCGGAAGATGGATGGGTGAATGCTTGGCATGCATTTTAGTTATATAATGGATTTTAATGGAATTTATGTAATTTACAGGATATTTTGCATACTGAAAATCTGGTCTTCTGTTAACACTGGTCACTAATATTTTGGCATTGCGAGGATTTCAGAGACCGAGTGCCAACGTTACACCATAACATAGGGAAAGCTCCAGAATGAGAGGCGTCCAGCTCCGTCGGCCTATTGTCATGGGCGGCCGCCCATTGAGCCCGCTGCATTCCGTCTCACATGACTGCCCTGGCTGATCCGAGATAAGAGGGAAGCAGAGAATAGCGCCGACGGACCTGTAAATCCCTGAGCCGTGAATCGCCGAGCTGCAAATTAGCGAGCTGGAGCTGTTGTGGTATGGCGCATCCTGGCATTTATGCTGTGACTTAATTAGCTACATCCCACCTCCCACATTCCCGCCACGTTGCGCTAGGGTTTGACAGGCTCCTTCCCCTAAAACCACCTGAGCCAGGCCGGACATCCCAAACTCAGCTCTGATCTCCGATCTATATACCCAGCCAGCATCAGGAAGTCACATCTTTAATGACAAATGCACAAAAAGAAGAGAGGGAGAGGAGCGAGAGGAAAAAGCAAGGTGCCGGGTATGACTGTGACAGCGTTAGCAGTTAGCTTATTCACTGTTAGCATTCAGAGCCTGCTACTGATGAACAGCAGCCACTACTTCTCATTGACTAATCTAGTCCAGTTTGACTCTGTTTGGTGCTGCTCCCCAGCATATAAACAACACACCAGTTCACAAAGGTCAACACATCTGTGTTCAAAGCTAAGCTATGACTCAGCATTTTTCCTCCTTCTGAGTCCGAGTACGATTTTAAAAAGACCTTGAAGGTTATTTACAAAGGTCTTCACATTTCTGAGCATTGAGCATTCCATTTGGAACACACACCAAAAGACTAATCGTGTGCTAACTAATGTGCTAACCAGCTGACAATGCCAATTCTAAGCATTGTGTTGGTCAGCTAGCTAAATCCACCAGGGTGCATGACCTCAGTGTTAGTATCTTGTGTCCTGAAAGGGGTTGTGCTTGAGCTGTTAGCAAGGTGTTACCTAACCAACTTAAAGCGTGTATACCTGTGATGCCATGCCAAGGAACTCCGGGAGAGTTTATCTACTCAAACTCATGTAGAACTTCCAACCCAAACAGTGTCCTGCCTGGTCTGAAGGCCTCGATCCAGCCAAGAAAATGCCAGGGGTTCCTCAGCAGTGAAACATCATTTATGGAGTTGAAAAGCTCCAGTGGACCAGGGTGTCATGTTAGACAAGGGATGAATGGAGCTCCTGCTGGTCATCAGTTAACCACAGTAAGAAATCTGTCACCAGCATACTTCACACTCCCTCTCCTTCTCCCAGTTTTTTTTTTTTTTTACAGGAGACTCTCTTTTGAAAGCATATTGTAGAAATGTGAAGTCTTTAGCACAAAGCAAGGACAGGAGTAACAGGCAAATTTGGGCAAAAGTTGAATGTGGGGTATGACTAAGCGTGTAGATAGATGTAAAGTGTAGGTAAAACGGCACCACGGTCCACTTTAATGAGTTTTCAAAACGGTTTTCAAGTCAGATGTCTGTCAGCAACATATTTTACCACTACAATCCTGTGAGTTTTCCAGACTTCACGTCCTATTACCGGTTCTAAATGCCAGACTTGGGATCCAGCACTACATGGGACAAACCAAGTACAGACATGACGTTTATAAAATAATAGAGGGTGGCTTTAAAGGGGCTTCGCAGTCAGCTAAGTATTAACGTGCGATGTTTGTGAGAGGGTCTTAGCTCCACGCCCCAGTGTCTATGCTTCCTGTTTGATTTCTTATTCTTTATTATAGATCTTATTTTAGAACTTTGAATTTAACATGACCATAGTTTCACTGTTTAACATATTCTGAAAATAATGACAGTTCAATTGTAAAGCGACTATAGGCCCCCCCTATTAAAAAAGAAAGGGATGATATACTTTGCCAAGGAATTACCTACAGATCTCATGGTCAAATTTAACACAGAGATAAAACCATTCCTGTACATGGTTTAGAAGTTTTAAACCATTTCATGTTCTTTCTTGATTAAACTGTTACTGGGATAAATATAGCATAACCTAGAGTAGCCATCCTTCTTGATTTCATTCTCTCCACCACCTGCTCTGCTCTGCCAGCTCTCTCCATGTGTCACTTTCCTTTCATACACTTTTTCAAACAACACTTTAAATGTGAGGCATAGGTGCTCTCTGTGGGTTTGGGTTAATCTGCAGGCCTCATTTCAAATGAACCCGAAAACCGTTACGCAGGGCATTTAACACCGAGGACCATTATATCCAATCCATGGTGACGGACAGATTTACCCCCGGTACAGACGAAGGAGCAGTTAGGGCTAAGAATCTGCATCAAGGGTACAACAGCAATCCCCTCCTCAGAGACGACAATCAGCAACTTTTACGTCACAAAGTCTGAACCACAGCATTACAGACTGCCCTCTCCAATGACCACCAGAATTACCAGAACAGCTGAAACTCTGTAGCTCTGCAAACCCTCAATCGGCACGTCTAGCATACTGTAACTATATTCAAATTCAGGCCCATAGCTTCTCGAGGCAGTGGTTCTGAATCCATTAGAAATACACATAATTTAAACACCGTCAGTTACCAGACCTCTATACATCAGTAGCACGTCACCACATCCTGCAGAGTTTTTACTGCTGACCTACCTACCTTAGCTTAACCTAGCATACCTTGGCTTAGCTTAGTTTAGCATAGCTTAATGTAGCTTAGCATAGCTTAATGTAGCTTAGCTTGGCTTAGTGTAGCTTAGCTTAACTGAGACTGAGGTGCATTCTTATGCATATCTGTTTATTTGGTCCTTTCACCCATTTGCACAGCTGCATAGTTTACTGAAGGGATTGCTAAGCACCTTGTTCAAGGGCACAAGCAGGCCATGTTCCAAATCAATGCATCTACCTGAATCATCTATATTTACATTTATTTATTTAGCAGATGCTTTTGTCCAACGCAACATACAAGTGAGGAAAGCTTGGGGTCAGCTGGGGTTGAGGGTCTTGTTCAAGGGCCCAACAACGATATGACGGTATGATGATATTCAAACCACAAGCTCCGATCCTTAACTCTCTAAGCTATACACCAAGGTGGATCAATAAAATAATCACATAATGATATTAAATAAGCAGGATTCAAGGATTCAGTTTAGGATTTTGTCATCCCTGACTTAGCCTAACCCACAGTCCTGAAGATGAGACCTCCTCTGAACATTTTCACCCAGCAAACCATCACACCCACCTTCATCGGCACCAGTGCAAATTTCTGAGAAAAAACATGCAAAATTTCAAACAGCGTCAGACAAAACATGAGATGTCCGACACAAGGTGACGCCAAAACGAGTCCACCTGCCCATGCACTTTGCTATGCCTTTGGTGACTCGGAAAAATACACACAGCAGCATCTCACGTTTTACTTATGTAATTCCAGAGGATGCCAGAGACCGGAGAGATGCCTTTTGAGTAACAGGCAGCTCTCTGTAACACCACTAGCCGCTCCTCTGACATCTGCTTCCATTACAGTCCGACAAAAAAACTGCCGGATCCTTCCACCACTGTTCTGACAGAAAGACTGTATAAAAAAGTAGCTCTCAGTGATAAATGAATTTGTCATATATATCTTTTCCACATAATCATTAGCTGATATTTTCAGTTTAATTGCCTCTTTGAATAGATGTGATAGCGTTAAAATTACTCATATTGCTGTCATTCATCCATCCATCCATCCATCCATCCATTTTCCATACCCGCTTTTCCTATGTGGAGTTGTGCAGGTCTGGAGCACCGGCCTCTTTTCCCTGAACGATTGAAAGTGTCTGCCTCCCTTTGGAGGTCCTCAGTGCGCCTTTCCGAACACAACCGTTTTGTTTTGGGACCCTCCTCCTCCCAGTCGGCAAATTCAACTGAGGGCCCCCCCCCACCCCACCCCAGTCGAGCACCTGCCCTTCACAAACTCGAAAAAGTCTCTGCACAGCCTATCCTGGAAGCTACGAGTGTAAGGCAGGGGATAACCCGGGACAGGGTGCCGACCCATCGCATCATTTTGTTGTCATTTTCTTTTACAATTTTTTTTATGATTTTTATTCATCATTCTGACTGTTACTATTTATACATGCTCTGTCATTATCAATGCCCCAAAGATCAAAAACCTACCAACATGTCCACTGGCAAAGACCCCCCGGGCCTCCTGTGGACCCTGGCAGAAATCCCTCACAGAAATCACTCTTGCTTAACCCGCTCACCTTCTTTTCCATGTGCCGCTAAACGTTTGATTTCAGACCACATCACAGCAGTGTAACCACGTGAGATCTCAGAGATGTGAAAACGAGGGCACTCGGGACTCCCCGCGACCATCTGAATCACGGGGGAGGAGGTAATCTCTCCCGCAGAAGCTGGGGTAATTAACTCAGAAGCAAGTAGCTCAGTAATATTTAAGGGAGCTGACACCTGAACCGCACAATCTAACTATGCTGTGCCAGTTAAAGGTGGAAATAAATCAAACCCCCCTGAGCGGCATCTCAATCACCTGAACAGGGAAGAATTAACATTAACCCAAGGATTATGAACCCTGAGGAGAGCTGTGGCCCCCCAGGTTTATCAGACAAAAATACAAGTTATCAAATAGCTGAATGCAGCAGTTGGCGGAAGGTGGTACGGAAAGCAGGCAACGGATGTTGGGTCTGAGATCGAAGAGAAGCTGACGAATCACAGAGGAGAGAAATTTGGTTGTCCACAGATCTCCGGCACCAATCAGGAGAGATGTGCCCTGTGATGATAACGTCATGTGACTCAGCTATGTAATTGTGAACCCCAACGGCGGCATCAAAACCATGTTTTATTCCCTCGTGCTGTCAGTATCAGTACGCACTTGTATATGATGCACCATGTGCGTATGCCAATCAGCCTAGACCAGCACAGCTAGGGAAGCTGGGGGTCAACGAGGAACACAGAAATAGGCAGACCTGGGCTTCCTCCACAATAATTAATACCAATGCAGAACAATTAAACAACTAAGTCATTCATGGAAGGAGAATGAATGTGAGCAGTACTGAAGGTGCTCTTCAAGGTGCAGCCCAGCGGTCATGTGACCCAACAGTCATGTGACCCAGTGCAGCGACACAATCATCAGCTTCAGCCAGAGCTCAGTCCCCTGTCTCCAGCAGCTGGATCACTGGACCATGAACTCTTTCAATCATACTGTTTACTAATCTGTCATTCATTGGCAGAAAGCGAAAAATTTGCATAAT
This sequence comes from Mormyrops attenuatus, assembly GCA_026777985.1. Taxonomy (NCBI): domain Eukaryota; kingdom Metazoa; phylum Chordata; class Actinopteri; order Osteoglossiformes; family Mormyridae; genus Mormyrops; species Mormyrops attenuatus. The sequence continues at coordinate 15,899,277 of JAODKC010000043.1, forward strand.
ATGACAAAAAAGGAGGAAGAATTCAGGAAGAGTACATCTTCAGTAGATAAATATTATTCTACCATGGCCCTCCGGACATGCGATTAAATGTGTTATATCTGTATATTAATAATGTAGTTGTCCATCAAAGTTTCTTTTCTGCAGTCATGCATATCTCTTTGGAAACACTTAGCCAATGGGATAAGACAGAAACCGCAGGGGATCTGGGCTATACAAAATGTATGAAATCCTTTTGGCGACATCTACATGGCCAGCATGTTAATTATGCGAGTGTCTTTACAGCACAGCCTTCACTGTGGAGTGTGAACTTCTGACTGGCTTTGAGAGGGAGCAAAAAGGGTACATCCAAGAGTACGAGTGCACCATCCCCGCCCGTCGCCCCCGGAGTGTCTGTAAGGCAGTTGCAGGGGGTCCAGATATATTTAAGGGAGGGGAAAAATTGAGGGGTTCACCCCTCATGAGAAACAAATATCAAAGCACCTCCCCAGTCCTTAGCTATTTATGCTTCACATGACTCCAGTCTATTTTAATTTAGGGGCTCTAATCATAGGAAGTTTGAAAAGCCCTGCTTTAAAACAGTGACATGGGGTCATTAAGCCGAAACCATGGGAGGAAGCAGGAGCCAGCCTGGGTCAGGTCAGAGAGACATACCTGCAGCCATGGCTGCTCGATTATTGCAAAAGTCATAATCACGATTATTTTGGTCAATACTGAGCTCACGATTATTTAGCACGATTACTCATTGACTTTGGAAATATCATGCATTTATTAAACTTTTAAAAAATGTGTCTTTTTAACAGTGGATTTCCTTGAACTCTAAATAATATTCTGTTGAGAAAGAGACTAAAAAGGGGATAGAAGACAAAAGGGATCATCATTGCGAAATGAAATGCAGCACGATAATCGTTTTATCTCGATTATTTTGTTTTGATAATAACTGGAAGTCAAAATTGTAATTGAAATTTAACTTTAATTAATTGCCCAGCCCTACCTGTAACACCTAGTAAACTCTGTTTGATCTTGAGGGACAAAATACAGTGGAAACAAACTTACCAAAAAAAAGTCTACCATGTACCCGAATATGCTTTATCATGCTCTCAAGAAACATATATGTGAAGGGGCATTGTAATAAACATCTCCACAGTGATCCATAGCACTGGATCACATTTTCCCAGCATTAGGCATGATCATCTGCATCCCACAATGGAGCCATTCTTGGTCAAGGCATAAACAATGACAAGAGGTGGTTTGAAAGTGGACCTTTCTTGTTTATATTTAAATGTGCATTTCCAATAATATGGAAAATGATTCACTGCAACCCCATACTGTCTAAGCTATACAGAAGGAAGAGTGGATGAAAGGAAAATGATTATTACCTAAGAATGTGTTTCAATACACAATAATTCAGAAGATCTACGTTAATTACATATGCACAAATACAATTAATTATTTATTAATGTGTTGGATGATTGACTTTAAAAATATGAGACTCTATCCATGTTCTAATTATACTATTATACTATCTTATACTAGTCAAAGTTGCAGGAGGGGGGTCTGGAGTCTGTCCTTAGCAACATAAGCACCCATAACAGATTTGGACTAGGCGATCCATCTGAAGTAGGGGTGTAACGATATACTCAGCCCACGAGACGAGACGAGACACCATATTGGTTCACGAGAACGAGACGAGACGATATTATAACAATATTTTAAGGAAAACTTCAAAGAGGAAATATATTACTGGAAAGCAGCCTTTTATTTGATTCATTTGAAAGACAAAAAATGCTAAATAATGCAGATGTATGGTGAAATGTTTTAAATAATGACCATCATCATATGCAGTAAAGAACGGAACAAATGTCTAGCACCAAAAATATTTCACCACAAACTCAAATGACAGGCTTCTCTCCTATTTGACTTCTCAATTGAACATAAAATAGAATATAAATTAAAAAAATATATAAATAACAAAAATAAAACTTTTTAAATGTTTCCTTCACCGGTGCAGTGGATTTAAGTAAAGAGCGATGACGGTGCTGCAAATGGCTTTGCATAGAAGTACCGTTAGCCGCGGTGTACGGCATTATTTTCCTATTTTGTCTGTCCCCTTTTGCCGTTTATATTTTCCGCCGGGTAGCCAAAATGCTGCCACACAAAAGATTTGAAAGTGTATGGGGCATCTACTATGGTAATTTCGTCAGACACCGACATGCTTACAGCAGCTGATTTACAGCAGCTGATTCGCAGCGCCTTCACGAGATCGCTTTTCACTCCGCCGAAAAATCTCATGTTGTAATATCGCAAGATCTCGTGACACGACATCTCGTTGCACCCCTAATATGAAGTGAAGCAGATTTAGGCCGGGCCAGGACATGGATGGGAGACCCTCTAGGAAAACTAGGTTGTTGCTGGAACAGGTGTTGGTGTGGTCAACAGGTTAGGCCATCCTGTGGTCAGTGTGGATCTCACTGTGACAGTAACACTGTGTTGTAAAAATGCTGCTGCCTTGGAGGAGAAGTGAAACCAAGGTCCTGACTCTCTGAGGTCATAAAAGATCCTGGGGCATCGTTCAAAAGAGTAATGGTGATGTCCTGGCTAAAATTGCCCACTGTGGCCCTTTCAAATCCTGCCTCCTAATTATTCCCCTTATTTAACTGGTGAATTCTCTCCTGCCCCTTCACTACCTTTGCTACTGTGTGGGGAGAGTATGCCATCACATCATCCCGGTGGGTGTTACACAGTGGTGGTGGATGTGTGTGTCTTCCCGTTGGTTTTGTGAAGCACTTTGGGTGTCTTGAAAAGCACTATATAATTATAACATTCATTCATTCATAAGGCATAAGGCTAGGGAATACCCTGGTAAGGATCCCTGTATCTTTCATGCCTCAGGATAGAAAATAACTAGATACCAGGGCACATAAGACTATACTATGTTTACTGCTTGTTTTACATGTGCATTGTCCTTCTGCTCATTCACTACACAGATAAGCATGTGAAAAGCCGGACCAATAAATACACAGACCATCTCTCCAAAGAACCTGACCGTCAGCCAATCAAAACAGCAGCAGGAAAAATTCAGTTTCTGATTGTACCGTGTAGTCTACCATCTACCAATTGCTGAACTGTCAAATCAGCCAAATGTACAGGCCACACAAACTGATGAGAACAACATAGCAGCTGGGATGAAGGATCGTCAACTATGGCTGAATGTTTAAAACAACGAGCCTCTTGTCTTCCTGGGAAGCTCGACCACTGACCTCGACATCAATGTTCAGTTTGGATCATTGATATTGTCCCTATCAAGGTCTGTTAGGAACCTGTGGGCAATGATAGATGACCAGCTATCCTTTGCTGAAAACACTGCAGATATCTAAGATCAGGTCTTATTTGTTAGAATACACAAGTCAGCTCTTGGACCAGACACTTGTCATCTCTTGACTAGACTATGGCAACTCTTCACTGAAAATGCTACCACTTTGTGCTGTTAAACCACTACAGGTGATTCAAAATTCAGCAGCAGGTCCGGTATTCAAGCTTAGATGATCTCATGTTGCACACCTGCTTCAAGTTCTTGGTACCGGCATTCAGAGCCATTAACAAAACAGCACCCACCATTGAATCTTCAACATCCTCATCAGTTCAGCAAAATAATGTCATCAGTAGATCCCTTCACCTCGCGAATACAGCCGTAACTTGTGTTGGTAACTTGTCAATGGTGGAATGAGCTTGTCATCTAGTCAGCCTCAACCTTCAAGAAATTCCTCAAAACTCATATTTTCAAGGAGCACCTCGAATAGCTCGTACAACCACTTGTATGCTCCATATACGTCCATTATCCCTTAATTATGGTCTCTTGTCAATACTGACTCGGTTTTGTATTTTTAGGTGCTTCCTCCTAATTTGAATAGCTCATCTGTTATGTTCTTGCAATGGTTTGTAACATACTGTATAGCTCCTGCTCCAATACTAACTTGTACTTGTTACTGAGCGTTCATTAGAAGCTCAGCCAAGCAGCACCTATACCAAAGTTGGCTCCTTGACAGCTGTTTGTTTGTGATGTATTATCTGCCTCACTTGTACTCCGCTTTGGACAAAAGCATCTCCTAAATGAATAAATGCAAATGTAAAATGTCCTTCAAGATCTCCCTCAAGCCATTCTTCTTAGACAAGAAAATATTCCTTTGTGGGGGGAAGGGTGCAAAGGCCTTTGGCCATCTTAGGAGGGGAAACCAAGTGGTCAGAGGCACTGGTTAGTCCCACTAGTTCATTACTCCTCCGAATGCACATGCATTTTGAGGTCTTGTTTTTAGAACCCTAGTAACCTGCATTGAAGACCTCAAGCGACACCCCGAGATCACCAGCATTACTTTTCTTTGATTCATTTTTTCAGAAAATTGCTCCTAGCAAAGTCCCTGTTGCCCCTGAAAAGAACCATAATCCCCGAATAGCCAAAAAGCAGCACCATGTTCATTGATTCTGGTAATTGTTTCATGGACTGCTAACACTGGAGGTAAAACTAGCAGCTTACTTTAGAAAAGTTTCTGCTTCCGATCCCCTACACTAGTGGGATTTACCATTATATGTCCCCAGAAGTTGTGTATTATGTGAATTATACACTACAATCTAAGTTAATCAAAAGGCAAACCTACTTTAAGTAACTTTGAAAGGGAAAATGCATCTTCCGACTTTCATCCTGTATTTTACAGTTTAAGCTTAAATACTGTCCACGTTAGCCCTGGATTTTTCTCCATTTCCCCTTTAAATTTTCTGTGATGGTGACTTTGGAAGACAGAGATTACTGAACCATTCATCTTCTGCTCATTCTGAAGATCACAGGTTTTGTTTGGCTCTTGAACATGCGTAGCAGATACAAGAGCACAGCCAGCAAGCAGAAGCAGGAATATTTTACACAGAAATGTAACTAATAACAGCACCATTATCTGGAGTGATACTAAAAAGAGTTTATGCTAGTTTTATGCAATAATCGGCTCATATTTCCTGTCAATCAGGATCTGAACGGCCGTGGAAGTGGCTCCACATAACAGCAACCCAACAAGACACAAAACGGAAAACTCCTCACAAGAAATTATGACTCAGCTTAATTACTGAGGGGAAAAGGTAATTAAGTAAGTGGGAGATATTTTATTTTCCACAATAACCACAATACACCTAGATTAATACAATTAGATTCATTATCTCTCAAGAATGTAGCTTGAAAGTATCATAATTGACAGCATCATACATTAAGTGTAATATCTAAGCCTGTCAAACTATGAAAATCCTGCCCCAGTTTTTTATAAACATCATATTAGTTGACATTAAAAAATTGACTTTATATATATATATATGTGTGTCTGTGTGTCTGTGTGTCTGTGTGTGTGTCACATTGTGCTATTTTTATGTGTGTGTGTATATTTGGTTGAAAGATATTAGAGCCGGAGAACTGCACGTAAAGCTAACTTTTTCCTCGGTGTTTTAATTAAGACTTAAACTCAAACCTGCTTTCTGGAATATTTCTATATAGATCCGAATATCCCCAAATACATCCTCAAGGGGAGAGTACCAGGGAGGTATACCTGAAAGTGGGTTTGGGTATAAAACCTTAACTTTGTGTGTGTGTGTGTGTGTGTATGTGTGTGTGCTGGTTGTTTGTGTTTCAGGTCCCCACGAAGATTACAAAGATCTGTGAATCAAAAAACTAAAAATGCCAAATGCCTCATATTGAGTTTGGTTACTTATGGTTATGGTTAGGGCTGGGTAGGGGTTAAGGTCGTCATGTTGGGATTAGAGTTTTCCACATAGAAAGGAATGGAGAGTCCTCACAAATATATAATTACAAACCTGTGTGTGTGTGTGTGTGTGTTTTCCAAATAACTTCCAAAACCAAGGACTGCCTCTTATCACAGTTACCGTAAAACATATGTGACGCTACACTTGTTGCATAAAAACTGTTATCCCCTTTACCCTGTGCCCTTTGACCTCTAAATACTAGGCAGTAGTTTGAATAACACAGGTACTATAACCTGAACATCACTGTAAACTAAACAAGGACCACGTCCTCTTTATTACTGCAACCACTGTTGGGCTGTAGAATGTGTGTGATTAGACATGATGGACACACAGCCCGATATGATAAGATCTGCCACCGCTTCAAAATTTGTACCTGTTTTCAATGCACAGTACAACTTTCAATGTGCCTTTAATATTATGATGGAAAAACTAAACTAAAACAATAAGGGGTGTGGGGTGTAAAATAAATTCATGGAGATTAGCATTAGTATATTTTTGTTCTGCAAAAAATAATTGATCATTCTGCATAGCAATCATTTGGCGTATGCTTAACACGATATTTGTTTTATCGCCGTGCTGATAATGAACAAAAGCACTGTATCTAAAGCGCCCAGCTGAATAGTAACAGCCGCATTATATTTTACGTGACCTTTATCTACTTTCACTGAATCTCACTCCAATTAAGTGGTGACAGAACCGATGCTGTCGATGTCCCTTTGCAGGGAGGCAGGGTGACAGTTCATTCATGCACGCACAGCAATGTTACGGGCGGAAACAGACTATGAAGCGGCTCTTTATCATGGACGTGAGGCTGTAACCCGGAGTGTGCCTGTGCATTTCCCTGACACTCGTCCATTAAACAGCTATGATATAGGGTTTGAGGGACCGTCCATCCCCGGCAGCCCCACAGACGGTGGTGAAGCATCATCAATGCCTGAACCCTGATCTGCGCCTCTGTTTATTCCCGGAGAGTCTGATGAGGAAGGATAACCAGTGCTTTGTAATGGGTGAGCCACCGGAAAGGGATCGAGCCACCCGTGCGCTTTATTTCTCCGGTACGGAGGCGAGATCGCCGATCGCGATGCCCGACTTACCCGCTGGCCCGGCCGCCGACCTCACATGTCCCGCAGGTTGCTATCGCTCCGCGTCTGTGCCGTTACGTTGTCGCCAGCGCCATGTTTATCGCCCTCCAGTGTGCAGCTCTACGATCCGGTACCGATGCGGGGACGGCGTGCTACATCCGGGCTGCTGATGAGCGGAGCCGATCGGAGCACCTGGGTGAGATGCGCAGGGAGGGATGATGGAGCGGAGGAGAGCGTGTGGGACACTGAGCGCATCCTACTCAGCCCGACCCCCGGTGAAACGCCGCTCCAGCCTCGTTTTAGAAATATAAATATATATTATATATATGTATATATTATATTATGTATTATGCATGTTAATTTTTATATATGCATGTATGTATATTCTTATTATTTAAATATCAGCATGAATTAAATATAAATAATTGAAATGCATTGAATTTATTAGAAACGACAGGTGTGGCCATCCTGACCATCTGCCCTGCTTGTGAGCCCGGATAGGCTGCCCTGTCCGACACGCTGCCTTCAAATACGGCTTAAATTAAAGTAAGAGAAAACCCACAAATTAGTCACACGTCTTTGTTACATAAACTGTTTAACGATCATTGCACTTTGAGGCTTTTCTAATGGAAACAGTACGAAAATGCACTTAATATATATTAAGATGTGTAATATTTAGCTGAGACAGATACCGTCAGCAGTGTGTAATATAGGTGTGAATTAAAAATGGGAGTAAACACGGATTTAATAGCCACCAGTGAATATAATTATTCAGTGCGCAAAAAGCTACAGCTAAAAATATAACAGTGGACTCGGTATAGTATTATTCTGGCTTAGACAATTACATAACTAGAAAAAGAGCGGGTGGTATAGCCTATCTGCGTTTTACATATGCGAAGTACATTATGTATATATAATGTGATGTACTAGCATCCCTTTCAGCGTGTCTTGCCTCGTACTCTGTACTCCTAGGATCACCTGGGACCCAAAACTGAATAAGCTGCTGTGAAAGATGGATGGATGGATGGATGGATGGAATAGTAATACGACTACAATACCAAAAAAAAAACACCTGAAATGATCACTTTTTGAAAAATGCCAGACTATTTATTGATGATGTACTGGCGTGCAAGTCAGGTGTAACTTTGAGTTGCCATAATGTATCACTGATGTGTACAGCATGCGAGGGGGGTCCAGAATTTACCTGGTGTCACTCTGTTTTCTCTCATGTTGATGCTGCATATACCTTGTTAATTTATCCTCTCAATATACTATCATAGACTATTGATTATCTGTGAGTAAATTCTTCCATAATTCAGTAGTAATGACCACGAGCAAAATGTTTCCCTGCAGTCTTAGATTTCTTCAGCTATTTTGTCCACTGATACATCTAGATTTTGCTTATTGTCCATGTTGATTACACATTTCTGTTTTTACTCAAAGGATCAGTTATGAAATTAGATCATTTCAGTATAACTACTGCAGATTTTTCTCCAGTCGCAGTGACAGCTTGTGGAGCCCAGTAGTAGCCATGGTTAAAGTCAGACAGTGATTGTTGTGTACAACAGCTACAGAATAAAACGCTGTAACGTCCGAAGTTGCTGCTTGCATCAAGGAAATGCCACGTAAGCACAGAGAAGAATGGGATACTGTTCTGGGCACAGCCCACGCATTACACACATTCATATTCATGCCCAACAAACAAACCTCCACTATAACGACAGATTTGTCTGCAGACGTTGATGCTGCTGGACTCACTACAATATTATTTACCCGCGTTGTGAGTCAGTGGCTACCGGAGCGGAAGCAGAGGCCGATCCTGGCTGCATCTGTGCCGTCATGGCGAATGATTGCCAGTTAACGAAGCTCTGCTGGCTCTGATTGGACTAATTACATCATTAAAGAAGCTGAGGGCCAGCAGAGTGGATCTGGAGAGGACAGTGGCTCTGCAGCTGCGGATGAACTAGCTAGCTAGGCCTGCTCTTTACAGTCATGCTCTTACAAAGATTCTTCCATCATTTTTTTGAGTCTTTCAGGTTTTTTTCTTTTGTGTATTGCCCCTTATTCACCCATGACAAATTTCCACTATCTGCATAATTATTATCAATATTAGCATACTGTACAGTTTAATGATGTAGTTTCATGGTAATCTGAGGATACATTCATTCATTATGCATTCTCATGTGAGCATGGTGGCAGTAGCATTGCTAAATCACACCTCCAGGGTTGGGGGTTTGAATCCTACTTCTGTTCATGGAGGTTGGGATTAAGCTCCAGGTGACCCTGACCAGCATAAGCAGCTGGTAGATAGATGGATGTTCTCTAAAGGGGCAGTAGGCTAACGCTGGAAAATATTTGGTTCTTTCTATGGATTTTCCCCACAGTGTCACACACTTGGGGTGGCTTGGTGGTGCAGTGGTTAGCACTGTTACCTCACCCCCTATGAGACTGGGGTTTGAGTCTCTGCTCTGGCTCCCAGTGTCATTGTGGGGTTACTCCAGTTTCCACCCACAACCTAAAAAAATATGCATAACAACTCTAGACCATGCAAAAGAAGTCCAGCTAGGTAACAAAGACATGCCTTCAGAAATGTTATCACACTCTTCCACAGAATGTTCTGGGAAGGCTGTTCTGCTTGAAAACAATGATGTTACTAAAACTGTCATGTGCCCTCCTTCTATACAAGTTAGTGTTCCTGTGATAACCACATAAAAAATGATAGATTCACACATTAAATTTGTCATAAATGAATGTTCTATATTTTCACATCTATTTTAAACCATTTAAACTCCAAGGGAAAACAGAGATTCGTCCCAAATCTGGGAAAATGTACTTATTATTTAAATATCATGCAAGCTGGCGAATGGCAAGCGGAATTATTTACAATGTTAATGATTTTCAAGGTTGCAAACCTAGGACTGAACATTATTCATAAAAAGTGTGTGTGTATGTCTGTATGTTTTTGTGCGTATAAGTGTGTGGGTGTCTGTCTGTCTGTATATCCGCTTGTGTGTGAATGCCTGTGTGTGTATGTCTGTGCATGTATGTTTGTGTGTATATGTGTGTGTCTGTGTGTGAAAGTGTTTGTGTGTATATATGTACGGCTGTGTGTGCATGTATGTTTGTGTGTATATATGTGTGTGAATGTATGGGTTTGTGTGTATATGCGTGTGCATCTGCTTGTGTGTGTGTATGTGTTTCACTCTTCATGGAAATTTGATTCTGAGCATCTGTACGTGGTTTTATTACCATGGTATTTGTTGCTCCCACCAAACATTTGTTCATCTCTTCCTTAAATTAGCCACAGGCTATAAATATACCAGGTTCCACCAAGAACCTGACAGTGCCGGGATGTGCAGGAAGACCATGTTAACCTGATTAAAATGATCTCTTTTCGGGTTAATCCTGTGCTGCCTTTGCCATGCATCGGCCAAGCTAGCTGAACCACGGAAAACTAGCTCTCATCATTCAAACAAAGTATTAACAGATTTCCAGTGATTTAAATCATACATTACTTACATTCCACACAACCACATATTCAGTGAATATAATTCATTTATTTATAAGCTCTGACAATCAACCAGAAAACTCCTAAGATGTTTTTTTTGCCTGACAAATTCCAGCATGTTACCTGCATTGTTTAATAGATTTGACCATCACTTTTAGGGACAGTAATGTCCCAAGAACTGAAAAAATTCAAATAACTACTGAATTTGTTAGTAATGAGAAGAGGCAGAAATGATTTCTTTAAGAAGTAAGTAAAACTAAAGTATGACTGATCTAATCATATCAGGTTGAGGTAAAGGTATTACTGTACTGTACCTGACAGCAGAGATCTCAGTCACTCAGGGTAAGTTCTGCGCTTGGGAGGCTGTGCTGAATGTGGCTCTTTAGGCGTCCGGTCAAATGCCTGATAAATCTGATACCTGTTAAAGGGAACCAAGCTGGTGGCTGGTGCAGCTGTCCAGAGGGCAGAGCGCAGCGCTGCTCATGTTGTTGACTTATTACTGTTCAGCCTGAGTCTAAGTCATGAGTCCATGTTGTTGAGTCACTGGAGCTGTGAGCTTCAAAGTTAAACTCACAGTTTGTCAACAAAAAGCATTTAATTTCAGGTCTTGTTTATTCAAATATTATGTTGACCACACTGTAATTTTTTCATACCCCTTTATAACGACCTTAAGATGGATGCTACAATGAGAAAAATCGCTATGTATTCCGGGTTTCCAAAAACTAGCTGGTTTTGCTTTACTTTCCCTACTGTTGATATTTCTGCAAGGTTTTAGGCACCCTGGTCAGACTTACCCATTGCATGTATTACTATTTCTTATTTCTGTTCTTGATATCCTGCAATTTTAAAGTAGTAATCGATATAAAAACAGAGCATAAAAAATAAAATGCCAAATGCATTTGAAATGCTAATATCAACTAACCAATCCATTATTCATTTGAAGAAGAGCTTTTGGAAAATAAAATGCTCTTTGAATTTATATGCGGTGACTCACTTCAGACGTTCCTGGAAGAATGAAGGTGTATAATAACGTTTAAATAGAAAGGCGTAGATATCATAACTCAGGCCATCATGTATACACCGGACATATAATGCGAGAAGCTGGACCAGAAGGAGACAATTGTGGACTCAAGATTGACGATCTAAGGAAACATGAAGAACATAAAGAATACAATGTAAGAAAAAAGGTAGGAGTACAAGGCTGTCGGCTATCTTTGATGTTGATAGTTAAACACAGGTCATGGACAGATTTTTCCTCAATGAAATAATCATCAATAACAAACATATGAAGATTCAAGAGGGACTTCATCACTATGACGAATTCAGACAGATTTTGATCAAATGCACTTTTTATGAGGGACGTTTAAAAAACATTTCTTCTTTCCTCAGTCAAAACATTTAGCCATGGACACAGATGAGTCTTGTCATGGACACTTTTGTCCTTACATGAACAGGTTGATGATCCCTGGACGTAGAAAAAGTCCTGTAAAGTACCAATGTACGTCAAAAAATTCTTTATGGATGCTAAAGCTGGAAAATGAAGAAACAGGATTGGAAGAGTATTGATATCTTTAAACCTTGGTGTTAGTGAAGACACTTGAACACACCATGGATTGTGAGAAAATTAAACAAGTGAATTATTGATCAAATGAAGCCTAAACTTTCATATGAAGCACAAATGGCCAAACAAATCTTTCATCTGTTTCCATAACTGCTTATCCTATCAGGGTGATGGTGGAGGGGGGTGTCTGAAGCCCATGGGCAGAAGGCAAGGAATGACCCAGAATGGGGTGTGAACTCATTGCAGAGCACACTCATACCATTCACACCTATGGGTGAATTGAGAAACCAGAGGAAACCCCACAACAACATGGGGAGATCATGGTGGAGACTTGAACGCTGGTCCCCAAGGTGGGAGGCAACAGTGCTAACCACTACAGTACCATTCCACCTACAAAGGAAGGAAGGAAGGAAGGAAGGAAGGAAGGACGAAAGAAAGAAAGAAAGAAAGAAAGAAAGAAAGAAAGAAAGAAAGAAAGAAAGAAAGAAAGAAAGAAAGAAAGAAAG
>JAODKC010000043.1:15911823-15922442 GCA_026777985.1 Mormyrops attenuatus
GAAAGAAAGAAAGAAAGAAAGAAAGAAAGAAAGAAAGAAAGAAAGAAAGAAAGAAAGAAAGAAAGAAAGAAAGAAAGGAAGGATATTACCCCATGACTCTGACCAAGATAATCAGTTAGAAGATGGATGGCTTTATATCTGATAACTTAAAATAGACATGTGGAAGCAACCAATCAACTTTGAATCTACACGTTGGAGAATATCAGTTATCCATTGTACCCTGGCCATCAGCAGGCAGATGCAGGGTAAATGTCACTGACTTTCTTAGCTATCCTTTAGTTTGATATGCAAAGTAAAGAAAGCACATAGGGAGAGTTCTGTCTATACCAAACATATTGTGTTAGAGGAAATACATAACGACTGACTGGAGCACAATAAACCATTTAAGGTTATATATGATCATTCTTAGAGGTCAGAATCAGGTTGCCCGCATGAGTATACATTTCCATATAAATTATGCAGAGGAATGTGGAGAAGAAATAAACAGCCACAATAAAAACAGCTATATACTGAAAATAGTGGAACAGGATGTATCTTCTTGTCTTTAAATCCTTCCTTAATGCCATTGCACTATAGTGGACAACAGAAACCAAGCTAGAATTTCCAGAAGACTTCATTATGATACACTGGATGGAAGTTTTGCAACAAATAAGGTGTTTTCAGAATTGGTCTCTTTCAGTCCTCAAAACCAACTGAAAGTGATCAGTCAGCATTTTTTGCACATATGCGAACATTCCAAACAAACCCAGACCCCTCTGAAACGAACCGAACTGAGAACATCTCGGGAGGGTTTTCACGTTGTGGCTCGCTTAACCTGTGCACTGTGAACACAGAACGCTCCAAATCCACTTTGCCTTTTGCCAGGGTATTTTATCCCAGTCGACTTGCCGTTCAGATCACATGCTATTGCGCTGGGATGCTACCCATTATCCAAAGCAGTAAAGGTCTGAGAACTCCAGAGGAACTACAGCGTGAATAGAGAGAGAACCGAGGCTCCATTAGAACTGAAGTGAACCCGAAAGAGAACAGAGTCCTCCTTCAAATGAGAACACAAGCGTAAAAAGAAAACTGAGGGCCATTTTTGTTGATCCACTACTTGGTCCACTTTAAGAGGGCTAATTTTGGTTTGTTTAAGAAGGACTATACATGAAACACCGATGTAAGAGGTGTGGTCTTGAGACAGAGGCCATGTGACTGAATTTGTTAGAATTTGTCAGTTTCACCTGTCCTTTGTTCTATCTCATATACTGATGTGTTCTGTTCACTTCTGAGCTTATGATCTCCTCCCTTGTTTATTGTTATTATTTATAAGTCCATAAACCCGCCTGCTCGTTTTTGTCAGTGTCATATTTCACCCACCCTGTTCCTGTCTAACCCTAAAGCAAAAACCAACAGGCACTTTTCTAGCCACCTATGGGGCCCTGGCCACCACAACAGGCTGAAAGACCTAGAACTGGTCAGGGGGGGGATAATGGGTCTGCCTTGTCTTGAGTTACATATAATCTCATTTGGTGATTTTAAGCAATTCTCAATGCAATTTTCATGTTGCATATGAGAAAGACTCCCATCATCAGCGGCAGTTATCTTAGCAAACAGTTAGCCCTAGCATGGAAGTCTGTATGTTACTGTATCATCCCCCTGACTATAATACTGTTACAGCTTTATTACTGCTGTACTACAGACTAAATGCAATTTACTTGATTGATGAGAGACATCCCAGGTGCTCTGCTACGCATTTTATTTTTCTTATCAGTCATGGAAGATTGATTAGAGCTGTCGAAGTATGTCCGCATGTGGCCAGGGGATACGAATACAGACGAACTTCCGCAGCTCGTCCCTCTGGACACCGCGCTCCTGCACCTGAAGAATATCACTGTCATCAGCAGGATTTATCAATCAATCAATCATTTATTTATATAGCGCTTTACAACACTAAAAGTGACCAAGGCGCTTCACAGTCAAAAATAAAAATATAAAAATAGGAGGTAAATTAAAAACTAGGTGAAATCAAACTGAATACAGTGTCACAGAAACAATATCATACAACACAATACACAATACAATGTCGAAAGACACAGTATGGGGTACCTAAAACAGAATAAAATGTCAGCCCCAACTAAATAGTAAAAGCTTTCTGAAGTAAATAAGTCTTGAGTTTCGATTTAAAATGATCGTGGTCAGAAATGGTATGAATCTCAGGGGGTAGCTTGTTCCAGAGCCTACTTGATTTAGTCCATTTCTATCACATATTTCAAAATCAGCTTAGTGACCAAAAATGGAAGATTTTCTTTATGTTGCCAAAATCGAAATACTTTACAAATTTAACTCTTGACAAATTATTCGAAATATGAACCATGATGCATGCGACTGAACAATTTCCAAGAAAAATAGCAACGACTTGAAAGTATGCAGTTATAGCACAGGTCGAACTTAAGATTTTCTGCATTTTCACAACTTATTACACCGTCATAAAAGCAGGTGTGAGGGAAAGCAGGTTTTTTTTACTTTGGCAGGGTTTGGTAACAGGGATCTATCTGTACATCATGAGCATTGGCCATCATCCAGCTACAGCCAATCAGCTGTCCATCACTATCAGTGGTGATCAATGGATTCGGCTTCCATGCCGCCCGGTAACCACAAGAGCGATGGGAGGAGCTGAAACTGTATGTCACAGACACGTCCCTCCACACAGAGCCTTCCGTCCATTTTCTAACCCTCTTTCCCAAATGATGGTCAGTTTCCTGTACAATTCATAAGGAAAATTTCATAGTGAAACTCTGACAGGATTAATTTTTTCTGACTGTCCTTTATCCAACTATACGTACCAGTCTCGTCTTATCGCTGTTCATTGTTTAAGTCCATTTTTTAAGTTCACTACAGCACTGCGGCAACCTATCCGAAGAGAAACATCACACAACATACAACAACATTGTCAAATTTATTGCAGTCACTCCTTTCAGAAGGACAATCAAAGTCTGAATAATTTAACATTCTGATATATGGCTGTTTGCTGTTGCGCCCTTTCAAACACAGCTGCCCTCAAGGAACAGGATCATCACTGACAGAACAACAGCCAACGTTACACCAAGTGGAAAAAAGCCAAGAGCCAAAGGTTTCTAAATGTGGCACTCCTCTTTACACTCTTCTTTCTATGGAATTCTCCAGAATGGTTTTTGTCTTCAACAATCCAGAAAACCAAAATATTTAACTTGATGTGTATATTACACATATATGGAGTTTTGTATATAACAAACACATCACGTACGAAAAAATATATAAAGACTGACTGAAACATAATAAACCATTTTAGGTTATATGTGATCCCTCCCGGGGTGCAGAATCAAGTTGCCTGTATGAATATATAACCTTCTGAATCATCATATTTACTAGGCAGGGGAATGCAGAGGAACCAAAATAAATGTGCAACAAAAAAGGCAACAAAGAATGTATTGAAACTGGTGGAACAGGTTGTCGCGTAATGTTACTTTTAAATCCTTATTCTGTGTTACAGGGTTTGGTCAGCTGAATGGCGTGAGATTTTCAATTTACATATATGTAACAGTTTTATTACCTTGTAAATAGTCTTCATGGTTTGAAAACTACTCCAACGCTTTTGATGTAGCTCATTTTAGGTTTATAATGGAATTATATGGATATGGTGATTTCTTGTGTGAATGTGAGAGTCAGAAAGCGTGAGCGTCACGGCAGATGTGCGAGAGCCGGCAGCCCTCGTGTTGCCATGACACGGTACAGAACTCTAGAACCTACCGGAAATTCCAGCTCAAACCAATAAACCTCATTTGCTGATTTTCAAGCAGCTGAACAGATCCTTGTTACTCACCAGTAGGTCAAAGGGTAGAGTTCCTATTTCAAATCCAGGCGGGTGAGTAACACAGTTCAGCAGTTCAAAAACCGACATAAACCAGTCTGTAAAGAGAGAGAAAATAATCGAGAAAAAGGAAGAATATACTTACCTCACCTAGTTCAAACTCTTATCTAGGTGGGTTTAACAAGAAAGGTTTAAACATATATTTTTTTAAGTTTTGTCATTATCTTTGATCAATTTTTTATTTTTATAATGTTCCAATTCCATATCAGCTGTTTTGAACTCCAAAAATATTCAGCATTTTGAGCAAGTCCAGTGACTCACATTAAAATTCTATAAGACAAATTCCATGAATTACGTATTTTTAAGTTTTCAAAAGTTACTGCATGATTTGGGTTGTATGCTACACAGCTGAAGTTACAACTAATGCCTCTGGCCTCCATTTGTTCATTATGTTTCTTGATGACACCCGCGTTCAGTACCAAGAAAAAACGAAGAAACATGACAAAAAATGCTGAGACAGTCCTGCCACCTAGTGGAATACGTCTTATGTGACCAAACCCTCTTTTCAGAGGATTAATCATCATAGATAAGACATCAATGCCGCATATGAATCTCATTAGGTCTAAATCAAAATTTATTTTCACAATTAAACTGCAACAGTAGCCTTTATTATCGAAATCTACTCCACTGTGCATTTCCCTTGTTCTATGCCAGTGCCATTGTACCAGCACCACGCGATGCTGCTCCAAATCTCGCGATACCAGCCATGCACATTAACCTACTTTCACCAAATTACCATGAAATGGGGGGAATGCAGGACCCTGAATAAGTCTAGCGGTTTATGAAAATGGATCGATGGATGCCGATATGATGAAGGAGGGTATCAAGCGTATAAAATCATTGTAGCCACACCAATGCAGCCTTCATAATGTTACACACCACACCAAGGATGCATCTTTCGCACTGAGTTCGCATCTGCTCACATGGCAAGAAAATGTTACTCGGTCGGAAGCTCTTCGTAGTGTATATCGGTATGGGTTCATTGCCTTTACACCGTAGTCTCTGATACGTTCAGTAGTGAGTGACTGAGCATCGAGAAATGCTATATAACATTCATATATAAGCAAGTTATATGTTTCAAGCAAACATCCTCTGAAATGCTACAGTCGCTTGCAGTTTGGTCACCTTAACATGAAACGATACAAAATATCTCATACGTTGACGTCAATGTTGGCTAAGACGCACGATGGCAGAATATAGGATAAAGCAGTAAAATCTAAGTATAATTGAAAAACTGCCATTTAAATAGTAGTTAGGACTTTAAGTCCTATCGAAGCCACTCAAAAACCGCATGCTGTGCAGTTTGTCACGGCATCCCCAAAAGAATACTTTTTGAAATCGAGTCTTGCACGAATGTGTTTATTGCTGAATTTAAAATTGTAAATATTTAATTGTACGTTACATTCGTATTTGAAAAATTTTTTTTAAGTATTATAGAGAGTATTTATTACTGATACATGGAGCCGTTTTGGCAGTCTAAGTGGAGTTAATTTATCGCAGAATCACGTAAATGAGTTCTTCATTGCAATCCGTAAGACGCAATAAACATAATCCTCCACACAGCTTAAACAGTGAATAGCCATGGCAGTCAGTTTTATTATCCCGGGGTCAGGCACTAACCATCTAAAAATCCATCAACACGTCAAACATCAATGGCAGCATTGAAATTCAACTAATTGAAAATGACGGCCAGTCGGTATCTTCTGCTCCTTTATAGCTGCCGATGATTTTCCCTGAAGTCATACATTTTACGATTTTGAAAACCGACACACTGTTTCTAATAAATGTTATAATACTAATGATAAAAACCTCAATCTGTAGTATTAAAACGGAACTTTGTATAAGGTGCTCGTACAAATATACTGAATGCACAACCCCCGCCCGATCACAGCTAATGGGGCGCAATGGCGCTGAGGAATATCAGATCAGGAATATCATCTAAAATTCATCTTTACCTTTCAGAACACTTTGTTTCAAATATAAAGAAGTCCTCCCATTAACTAATTCATTGAGAACCCAAAGGTATATACTCGTCGGCGTAACAAACAATGAATGAACGAATGGGCAGCATGTAAATGTGCTAGTTGTTTGGCTAAACGTAGATCACTAGTAAACATAAATTCATGTCCTTCCAGCCTTCGTTAACGATTTATATAAGAACACACACCCTAAAACCCCCATATGTCGTGTAAGTATCTCCTGCTGCCTATGCGACGAGAAACGCCGCATAAAGGAAAGCATGACGTCAGTGTTCCGGTGGGCGTTAGCATAGAAATAGAAAATCGCCCTTTGTAGCCATGCCACACATGCCTTCTCGCTTTAAAAGACTTCCAATCTAGCATTTCTATATCTATGACCCACGCATGGAAAGTGCTGGAAAAACCGAAGTACAACCGCAAAAGCAGACAGATATCCTTCCGTGTTACAACAGAACAGCCCAACAAACATTAGGTTCGACGAGAAATATGTTTAAGGGAAAGCATATAAAAAGAGAAATTATATGACACTTGCGTACAATGACTGCAGATCGTTTTTTAATCGAAGGACAGCTAATTTAAACCATACATTTAAATGCACTATCGCGAATACAAAGTAGCACATATAAGGCTATTTGCTTAGTTTTCTGTCTTTCAGCCTGTGTCCATGCAGCACCATTGGATTATATACACAAACTTATATTTAAACGAACAAGTTTTTCCGAGTTCTGCAAAGACACTGCAGTGACATACACCAGCACAGCGTGCGGTGCCCTTTCAGCGGAGGGATACGCGCGCATATATACACAGGCTATATAGATATCGTTCTTTTCAATGCTACCCCTTTCAATTTCCATACCTCACGGTGTAGCAGGATCAGGGTACCTCAGTCGCATTTAATTCAAGAACGTTACCCGGAAAACAAGTCAAGGTACTGTAATATACATATATTTTTTTAAACAACAGTTAAAATAGTTGAAAAACGGCAAAAAATGTCGAAGCTTATAACGAATAGTAGTAGTTATAATCGGTGGTGTCGTGAACGTCTTCTGATCCCCACCTCGACTGCATGCGTTATGTAAATTGTATTTGTATTTACTTGTTCCTGTCGAAAAACGCGAAGGGCCCGCTGCTTTTGTTTGTTTGTTTGTGTGTGTGTGTTTTACTCATCATTAACCATGTAGCCAGGAATAGCGAAGCCAGTGCTAGACGCGGTCCGCATTGTCGCAGAGAAATCAGAGGGCTGTATTTAAAATCTTAATTGCAGTTGAACGCAATTTGGTAACAAGTATAAATTCATAACAGGATTAGCAATAATACAATCTCAACAATCAATTAGTCCCACGGGATAACGAAAACTCTTAAACAGGGCCTCGTTTTATTGCGAACATGTTATGTACTTTACGGTAAATGTCTGACTTAATGGGTGAATATTTTTGTTCCCCCTCACTAGCTAGGTTTCAGTTTTAGGTAATTGAGTTTATTTCATTTTGCGATTTAGTCCTTTATTCTGTGACTTTAGTACTGCTGTGCTATATTTCGTGTAGTTATGGGCCGTTAATCAAAAACGCTAACTTAATTTTGATAAAAATACATGTAGTCATTGCGGGTCATTGCGTTAACCATGTGCTGCTTTCATTGTCGGCATGTTGGGCGTCGCCATATTGTGCGTCTGTGACGTTACATCCTGCGCGGCGCTGTCCAATCAGATGGCTGCATGAGTGTGCATAATTCGAGACCGCAGTGAAGAATTTTAACGCTGTGTATTAATCTAAAAGCTGTAAATGCATCTCTCCGTAAGAAATGCAAGCGCAAGTGATTACTGTCGATATGAATGATACATTGATGGATGTTCCTTATTGACCCCGATTGTGAAAATCCTTTAACGGCGGCAAACACAAATTAAACAGCATACCACAATACACATAGCTTAAGTATAAGGAAAAAAGAAGAGTTTAAAATAAATAAAATGGAAAACAGGATGCACAAGTGAAGTAATCAAATCAATATGAAAAAATATTTTAGAATAACTGCATTATATGCAAGCGTATTTGGTGTTCAGGGCTGTAAATGTCAAAGGTAGTGCAAGTATAGAATATGAATGTACAATATGCCGTCAC
Source organism: Mormyrops attenuatus (assembly GCA_026777985.1). Taxonomy (NCBI): domain Eukaryota; kingdom Metazoa; phylum Chordata; class Actinopteri; order Osteoglossiformes; family Mormyridae; genus Mormyrops; species Mormyrops attenuatus. The sequence goes on from JAODKC010000043.1 coordinate 15,919,809, forward strand.
TGTGCTGGGGGGGGGGGGTTCATGTACTCGTTTCCAAAGTACATATTCCTTTTAGTCATCACTGTTATGTAACTGGGTGAGTGGTACTTACCAGAATGTCAATTTTGCTATACAGATGCCTGAAGAAATGCGACAAGAGGAGGAGGCTGAAACCTTTGCCTTCCAGGCAGAGATCGCTCAGCTGATGTCCCTGATCATCAACACCTTCTACTCTAATAAGGAGATCTTCCTCAGGGAGCTCATCTCTAATGCCTCTGATGTAGGTAGCGCAAAGTTGCTGTTGGGTAAATGCAATAGATTCATCCTGTCTGGGGACTGTGGCATTTACTCAGCTGCAGTAAAGAGGGGACACTGTACAAACACCGTGTAACTGTGACTCTTTCCACAAGGCACTGGATAAAATTCGATATGAAAGCCTGACTGATCCCACCAAGCTGGACAGTGGGAAGGACCTGAAGATTGACATCATCCCCAACGTTCACGAGCGCACGCTGACCATCGTGGACACGGGAATCGGCATGACTAAGGCTGACCTGATAAACAACCTGGGGACCATCGCCAAGTCTGGAACGAAGGCCTTTATGGAAGCGTTGCAGGTGTGTGTGTTGAGGTCGTCTGGAAGTGATGCTTTGTTAACATCTATGACTAAAACTACTTAACCCTTTCATGCATGAATTATGACCGCTTGAATCGGGGTCTTTTTTTCCTCTAGTTTAACTTTTCTTTAAGGATGTAAAAATATGCTTTTGAGTTTAAAAAAAAAAAAAAATTGGATTTTTTTTTTTTTTTTTTTTTAAAGTTATACACATGTTTACTCTGGAAGACAGCATGTATTTCTCAATGTCTGATAGATCTGTCTGGAGGTATGAAATGGTGCAGAAAAAACTGTCAAGCAAAAAATAGCATTGTGGTTATTCTGCTATATGTTGTCACAGAGGTGCATGACTATGTCTAGATACAATCTAACTGACCTGACTAAGTCTAGCTAAACCCAGTGATGTTATCTCATTCAGATTTCTCGTTCATTTTCTCTCCCTTAGGCTGGTGCTGACATATCGATGATAGGGCAGTTTGGTGTGGGTTTCTACTCTGCCTACCTTGTTGCCGAGAAGGTGGTCGTCGTCACAAAGCATAACGACGACGAGCAGTATGCCTGGGAGTCTTCTGCCGGGGGATCCTTTACGGTGAAAGTTGACCATGGTGAGGCATCTCTGAAAAGAGGACAGTTGGGGAATTGTTTTGAGCAGTTAAATATGAAATTGCTAACATGAACCTGTGCATTCAAATTCTGCCATGTTGAATTGCAGGTGAACCTATTGGCCGTGGAACCAAGGTTATCCTGCACCTGAAAGAGGATCAGACGGAGTACGTCGAGGAGAAACGTGTCAAAGAGATCGTTAAGAAGCACTCCCAATTCATTGGTTACCCCATTACTCTCTTTGTAAGTTTTCTGTAAAGCCGCTTTGTCTGGTTCACATATGAAATGGGGGGGGGGGGTCTGGAACCTACCCAAGGCAGAAGAATGCAAACCTGGGGTACACCCTTATCAGGATGCCAGTCACTCAAATTCTTAAAATGAAGTTTCCTGTTTAGAATATTGAATAAAATCCACTGTGTTTGTTTGGACATCATTTGTAGGTTGAAAAGGAGCGTGATAAGGAGATCAGTGATGATGAGGCTGAGGAAGACAAGACAGAAAAAGAGGAAGAGAAGGAGGAAGGTGAGGACAAACCTAAAATTGAGGATGTCGGTTCTGATGACGAGGAAGATGCCAAGGACAAGGATAAGAAAAAGAAGAAGAAGATCAAGGAGAAGTATATTGATCAGGAGGAACTGAACAAGACCAAGCCCATTTGGACAAGAAACCCTGATGACATCACCACAGAGGAGTACGGAGAATTCTACAAAAGTCTCACGAATGATTGGGAGGACCATCTGGCAGTCAAGGTAAGGCAAGAGCCTGCAGTTGACCTTCTGGGAACACTTCCTGCTTCTGGCATCTTTTTAAAATTCCCCTTGCTATCCAAATATCCCCTGATATCAGCATATCTGATTTGCTTGGCATCGTAGAGTGTGAGTGATGCATGCTAGTGTAACGTTCACGCCTGTCTGTTCCATTTCAGCACTTCTCCGTGGAAGGCCAGCTGGAGTTCAGGGCTCTGCTCTTCATTCCCCGCCGTGCGCCCTTTGACCTGTTCGAGAACAAGAAAAAGAAGAACAACATCAAGCTCTACGTCAGGAGGGTCTTCATCATGGACAGCTGCGAGGAGCTCATCCCAGAGTATCTGAGTAAGTCTGGATGTCTGTTTTCCCCTCTGTTTTGTGGCTCATGTTTGATTATATAGACACTTCTCAGATTAGGGCAATCCGCGTTACTGTATTTCGACTTTACCATGGGTAGATTGTGTTTTTCAGTTTCGGTACATTATTCAATAAATTTACATGATATTCAACATTTTTAAGAAATAAAATTAAAACGGGCTTTGTGTTAATGATTTTGCCCAACTGTAGGCTAATAAGTGTTTTTAAGCATGTTTAAGGCTAGGCTGTGATGTTTGCGTGTAGTTACGCCCTCACCTGAAGATCGCTATTCACATTCTAAACCTCACCTGAAGATCGCTATTCACATTCTAA
>JAODKC010000043.1:15922542-15937662 GCA_026777985.1 Mormyrops attenuatus
TGATATTTGAAGAAATGTGTGATCATGCCCCAGGCAGTGAAAGTGTGTTTTCTACCCTCAGGGCTCAGAGGGTTAAGCATTTTCACCGTACAATAGGTTTGTTGAAACATAACCCCATCGTAATCCGGGGTTACAAGGTTGTGTGTGTGTGTGTGTGTGTGTGTGTGTGTGTGCGTGCGCACGCGCTTCCAAATCTGACCCTAACCCTCTTATTCATTTATAGACTTCATCCGTGGTGTGGTTGACTCTGAGGACCTCCCACTTAACATCTCCAGAGAGATGCTGCAACAAAGCAAGATCCTGAAGGTGATCCGCAAGAACATTGTGAAGAAATGCCTGGAGCTCTTCGCAGAGCTTGCTGAGGACAAAGAAAACTACAAAAAATTCTACGATGCCTTCTCCAAGAATCTGAAGGTAAGCTGGCATTGAAAATTCGTCATGGTGACTGAATGAAAGCCGAGGGTGAAATATATAGCTACGGCATTTGCAAATAATTCTGATATTTGACCAGTCGCAAATAATATTTGCAATGTCGTCTTGGGTTTTCCTGTAGTTGGGAGTCCATGAAGACTCTCAGAACCGCAAGAAGCTCTCGGAGCTTCTGCGCTATCACAGCTCCCAGTCTGGCGATGAGATGACCTCTCTGACAGAATATCTGTCCCGCATGAAGGATAACCAGAAGTCAATCTATTACATCACTGGTATGTTTGCCTCCCTAGTGTGTTCTTATCCCATCCCCTTACCCTCAAGCGGAGTCAAGGTTTTGCAGAAGGGAATAAGGTTTTGACACCATGCTTCAAACACCTGGCTTCTGAGATTCTAGTCACGAGGGGATGCTTTAAATGGGGGAAGCCCTCTAGCTGTGTAAGCAGACCTGATGACGTGGCTAAACAAGACTGTTTCACTAGGTGAAAGCAAGGATCAGGTGGCCAACTCCGCTTTTGTGGAGCGGGTTCGTAAGCGCGGCTTCGAGGTTCTGTACATGACCGAGCCCATCGACGAGTACTGCGTCCAGCAGCTTAAGGAGTTTGATGGAAAAACCCTGGTCTCGGTCACCAAGGAAGGTCTGGAGCTGCCTGAGGATGAGGATGAAAAGAAGAAGATGGAGGAGGACAAGGCCAAGTTCGAAAGCCTCTGCAAGCTCATGAAGGAAATTCTGGACAAAAAAGTAGAGAAGGTAATTGGGTTTGATGAAGAAAATTCCCAAGCATTTCTTCCTGTCCCTTGAACATTAATATAAATTTGGAGATGCGTTCCTGATGTCATTTCACCATTTTGGTCACACACAGGTTACCTAGTTCAGCTATTTGGCACAGTAGGTGAGTCTGTCCTCATAGGTCAAGGCTGCCGTTTGAGCTCTAAGTGCCATCGTGTGCTGTGGTTCTACCTTCGGTTTGTTTTCCCTTAACATCTGAATGCGTCTTAACCTAGTTCTGCCCCCAACCCTCACAGAAAGTAGTTTGCAGAAATTAACCGCCGGGAAGGGCCTTTCTGCTGTTGGAATGTTCTGGAATTAATTTTGTTTTTATGCATTGCTTGTTAGGTAATTGCTAACTTGTCAGACTGCAACCAGTTTAATGCTGCATCAACTGTGGATGTAGGTCATGTGATTTAACTTCTGGTTTGATGTTCACCACCTGTAGTAAGTTAAACTTGTGTTTTTAAACAGGTGACTGTGTCCAACCGTCTGGTCTCCTCCCCATGTTGCATTGTCACAAGCACTTATGGCTGGACGGCCAACATGGAGCGCATCATGAAGGCCCAGGCCCTGAGGGACAACTCCACTATGGGATACATGATGGCCAAGAAGCACTTGGAGATTAACCCCGACCATGCCATCATGGAGACCTTGAGGCAGAAAGCTGAGGCTGACAAGAATGATAAGGCAGTGAAGGATCTCGTCATCCTGCTGTTCGAGACAGCCTTGCTGTCATCTGGTTTTTCTCTGGAGGATCCTCAGACACACTCAAACCGCATCTACAGGATGATCAAGCTCGGACTTGGTAGGATCAGCTATGTGCTGGAGGGGCATTTGTGTGTGTCTGGAGCTTTTTTTTGTACATTTCAGATGTAAATTTAAAAAAAAAAAAATTTCTCCTCTATCAGGAATTGATGATGACGACATCCCTGCAGAAGAGCCAAGTGCAGCGCCTGCTGCGGATGAGATTCCACCCCTAGAGGGCGACGATGATGCTTCACGCATGGAGGAAGTGGACTAAAGGCTATCGGCCTTGATTATATATCAATGCTTTGTAGTTTTAATGGTGAATCTTTGGACAGCCCGATTTAAACATCATTTGTATGGTTTCTGTAAAGATGTAGTTGACCAATTTGCACAGTTGCCAGCTTCATTCCGAATTTGTAAGCCAGATTCAACTTCTGGCCAACGTTGTATACACTTACAGGCAACTCAACCGAAGTGCTGCTTTCAAAGTTATTGGTAGATTAAGTATTTTAAACTGTCAGGGATCCGAAGAATGTTGAGAGGGGCTCAAGATCTTAGTCCAGGTGTCTGTATTTGGCATTTTTTGTTTTGCAAAATAAAGCTGAACAATTGAACTGACTTGGTGACCTTTTAAATTAGACTGCATTTCTTTAGTTTGGTGACTATGAAATTGAATGGTAGTTTCGGTGGGTAAGAGGAGGACTGATGAACCTGGCATACATGCACTGAGGTCTGTTCAGGCTTTCCCAGCTCACACATCCAGTTCTGTGTGGGCAACTGTCTGTACAAACCAGCAAAACCACATGACCACAGTTGTCTGGAAGCATCGATGTGGATGTTTACCTGCCCCTAGATGGCTACAGGGGCCATCAGCTGCTTTTTTGGGGCAAATGGCTTAACGCTTTACGTACTGCTCAGTTGGTTCTTAACTTGTTGTACATGTGTCCTCCCTCCCTCATCCAACTGTATTCTCTCTTATACAGTAAACCAAAGTTTCAAAAGCAGCACCGTGACCACCTGGCTCAGAGCTGATTTGGAGAGTAGATTAAAAGCCCCTGTAGTATACTTCTCCCTGCCATTAGTACATGGGGGACCAGGTGTCTCCGTTTCACATACAGTGCTATTTCTTGGCGGTAAGGTTCACGCTGCCTCTGAAGAGCATTTCCCTGATCTGCATGAGCTGCTTTAGTTGGATCTTCACACGCAGGATAAATACTGTTCCATGATTCACATTAATCACCCAGGTCATCCTTGTATCATTTCATTGATGTCCATCTAATCTATAGCATCCACCAGGCTTAAACCACTTGTCTGGCTTATTTCGTAATTCAAATCAGTTATGTCACAGGCCAATATTAGTGTAAGACAAAACGTCCTTGCTAATTTCTCTTATCTATTAAGCATATTTGGGCTCTACCCAGTGTTTCGATAAATTTAGCAACCTGCTAATATATACCAGAGGCATATGTGCTACCGATATGAATAAATATAATTGTCTACACAATAAAGTCGAGTCTTAACTGGTACCATCACCACAGCAGCTATTTAAGTGATGAGATAGTGACTGAAAAGACAGCTGAACAGGTGGCTTAGTGTCATTCATGTGTGTCATCTGCATACCTCTTTCTTGTAAGTCACATGACTTTTCAGCAAGGCAGGAAAAAGGTAGACATTAACAGCGCTCGCTTCGAGGTATGAAAATGAGTAATTTCCAGGTGTTGTGACATGACTCCCACTCCTTCCCACTTCTCAACAATCACTTTGCCCATTATGATAAACAGAAATGTACAGCTGTAACACAAATCCATAACATTGTACTTAAAATTTGTACAAACTGTTTAAAAACCTTTCAACCGTAACACAGTCGATTCAATGAAAAAACCCCGATCAAGAAGTAAAACTTCTCAGAATGACAATATGTTGTTTTGTGGAAGTGTGATACCCAGCCACAGTTCTTTTTTGACGTCATGCCAACTTCTGCAAAAATCTTCGATTTGTTCTCGAACTAAAAGCATAGCGGCCAGCAAAATCATACAATACATAAATTTTTCAACTGCCCTGTCACTCAGACAAACAGAATTTCCCTTCTCGAAAACGCCACGCAAAGTCATATGATTGTTTCCATTGCACAAAACAACACACCACAAAAATAAAGCACAAAGCAAAGCTACACTCAAGCAAACTATCTGCACTGCTGTGAATGTAGAGCAGAGGAGAATATAGAGTTGTACGACTCCGTACAGTGAAGACACTGCAAGTAAACAAGGAAAGACTGGGCAGAGTAACCTAGGAACTGGCAGGTTACCATTACAACAGGGTGAAACTACAGCAACATGACCGCATTGTTCGCAACAAAATCAATGGGGTTAAAACATAAGGACCACAGCTGAACAACTCAAGTACCAGAAAGGCAGGATATTTCCAGCAGCTGATGGGAACTAATCGGAAGAGAATGAAGAATGCTGAACTGCCCAGTTAGACAAGAAAGAAGTGCAACTCTTTAAGGGCAAATAAGACCAGGTAACATTCGAGGTTTCCGGTGGAAACTTGAGGTTATGTTCAGCCTTCTCCACCTACACTGAAACCTCACGCTCACGGCCGGTCACAGTGAAAGTGCAGTAGGTAAATCTGGCCATGCATTTAAGAAGATTCTGTGTTCATATGCAGAACCAAGGTAACAGACAAAAAAGCAGGTGCATGAATATCCATCCACACCAACACAAGACACGAGCATGCATGATATTTGAAAATTTTCCTTGGGGATAAATAAATGAAGGCCATTCAGACTGAAAATTCCTGGGAAATTTACAGTGAGCTGTGGAATTGATTCATTACCAGTGACACAGTGTGACATTACACATTTACACAGTAATGGCTCATGGAAACCGAGATCAGCACATTTACCTGTGGCCAGTCAGTGCTGTCAGAGACCCCCGAAAATAACCAGCAAAATAACCACATCAAGAACCTGGGGGTGGGTCATAGGGGGGCACTCTTTACCTAGAGCCCTCGAAATACCACCCCACACCACCCCACCCCCGCACTGGCTGATTTCACAAGGCCCCAGGTAACTCCCAGCTTACTGCCGGTACAAAAGAAGAACAAAAGGACATATTTGTGTCACAAAAGAAGCACGACGTCGCGTGTCAGTCACTATAAACCCCTGAGGCCAGAATGGGGAGATCATTCAGGGAGAAAATGCAGCGTGACATCACAAAGAACCGCCGTTGATACATCGCGTGTGACGTGACAGCAGCAGCGGAGAATGAGCGCTGCGATTAGAGCAGCAGACAGATTTGGGGGGAGGAGGGAGTGATTGCGACAGAGGGAGTCAGAAACAGGGAGCGCCGGTGATGAGAAAGAGCAGACCTTTCATCATGACAGTGTGCAGGGGAGAGATGGCAGCAGCCGTAGCTGAGCGCGGCCCCGGCAACTCACAACGAAAGTCCCGTCGGTGGCTTCTCAGAAGTGAGGCAGCGCAACGTCCACACGTTACTAAAAAGATGAGTGGAAACAGTGACACGCCATCGGGGGTCACAATGACAGGGGCGGGAATTTTCACCCCCAACACAGGGGATACTTTACTCTCGGAATACCCCAGCGCACAACCGCATCCCCGCCACAGCCCGTTGGTGAGATCCTCTGGCTACAGGACGTGGGCGAAAGCATCAAGAAGGTCCTGTGCAGCCCAGCTCTGAGTGCTCAGTGAAAGCTTCATGCTTTACAGCACCAAAGCCCAAATCGCTGCTAGAAAACAGCAGCAGTCTCTACTACAGCAGGTTTGGACTGTGATCAGAAGGTCACTGGATCAAAACTCATAGTTGGGAGAATAATTTTATTGTTGGGCCCTTGAGCAAAGCTATTAACCCCCAGTTGCTTCAGGGACCGGCTGCATTGTGACCCTACTTTTTCATTGCTTAGATAAAAGCGTCAGCTAAATATCCTCCAGAGATCCAGCAATTCATTTTTATCCTGTGAAAAAGACATCATGTTTTAGCCTCATATCTCTCACACTGTACATGATACCCTATTAAGTCCCCTTATTCCTTAAAGAGGATAGTTGCAATTTTAAGGTGACATCACGTGTGTGGAGGTGTGTTTTTTATACTATCTTAACAATTTATTTAAAAAAACAAAAATGAAAAGGGTCATTCCATTTTAATTCAACAAATGGAGAAAAAAGGTGAAAAGGCGTTTGAGTTACACATACCTTTCAGAGCTCAGGAATGTTTATTTTTAAATCTTCCCATTGAGATGGAACACCTTTTCTACACCGTAAGTAGCAAAAAATATCATTCAGAGTGTTTTATTATGAACTGTGTATTACTATACAAATACTACACAAACATATTCACTAACCACTGTATTAGGAACACTATACTAATACTGGACATCATTTTTTGTGGCATGATTCCTCAAGATGTTGGAAACATTCCTTTTGAGATTCTGGTACATGCTGACATGTCCGCGTCACAGTTTCTGCAGATGTTAGATGTACATCCATGCTACAAATTCCCCATTCTATTTAGGCCCGTAGTCAGAAATGAATTTTGGGGGAGGTTCAAATTCACTATTTTACTACCTGGCTAGGTGCCTGGTTCTATCGCATCCCGAAGGTGCTCAGGCATTTAGAGCCGCTGACTGGGAAGTCCACTGAACTCATTGTCATATTCACAAAACCAGTTTGAGACTTTTGCTTTGTGACATGGTGCATTATCAGGCTGGAAGTAGCCATTAGAAGATGCGTAAATTGTGACCATGAAAAGATGCACATGGTCAGTAACAAAACTCAAATACACTGTGACATTCAAGAGATGATCAATTGATATTAACGGGTTCAGAGTGTGTCAGTAAAACATTTCCCACACCATTACATCACCACCAGCAGTCTGGACTGTTGACACAAGGCAGGTTGGATTCATTTATTCATGCTATTGATGCCAAATTCTGACCCTACCATCTGTCTGCCTCAGCAGAAATCGAGATTCGTCGGACCAGGCTACGTTTTTCCAGTCTTCATCTGTTCAGTCTTGGTGAGCCTGTGTCCACTACAGCCTCGGTTTTCTGTTTTTGGCCGACAGGAGCGGAACTTCACATGGTCTTCTGCTGTTTTAGCCCATCTGCCTCAAGGTTCAATGTGTTGTGCATTGAGATCCTTTTCTGCTCACTACAGTTGGACAGAGTGGTTGTCTGAATTAGCCTTTCTGCTGCTCACCGGATGATTTTTGTTTTCTGTACCATGCCGAGTGAACTCTAGAGACCGTTGTGCTTGAAAACCCCAGGAGATTATCAATAATAGAAATATTCAAACCAGCCCATCTGGCACTGACAATCTCTCCACGGTCAAAATCACTGGCATCACATTTTTCACATTCTGGTGTTTGATGTGAACATTAAGTAAGGGTCCTGACCTACACTACTGTGCCAAAGTCTTAGGTAGTCAAAGAAAATGTTTATGGCTATTTATCTCGGTAGTAATTGCCTATTTTTTCAGAAAAAGAAAGCACAATTTAACATTATAACAAACTAACTAACACAATAAAGAAGAATTTTGTATGTTCTCCAAAAAGTTACTTGTATCTTGCTGGAGGGCTAGGTAAACTGTGCTTCAATTCCCAAACCTCTCCTTAGGGGCACCTCAGTCATTCTGTGTATTCATTAAATTTCTCCATCAGCTCAATTAATTAACTTGATTTGTTAAATAACTCAATGGGGTATTGATTAGCTAAACAAGGTGGGGTTGTGGTTGAGTCAAAAAACACGTGTGTATTGGACAGTTGCTGCTAAAACTGAGGTGATTTTAGGAGAGGTTTTGAAATGGATAAGCTGACACACTCTGACAGACATAATTTCGTAGGTTTACACCAACATGAAGAACATTTATATATCATTTTCTGTGACTGCCTGAGACTTTAGCACAGTACTGTATATCTGCATCATTTTAAGTGTTGTGGACTGCCACATGATTGGCTGATTAGACAATTTCATGTCCTATGTTTACATATTCCGACACTTTGAATAGTACAGTCCCAGTTCTTAGACTTTGACTGGTATTTCGTTGTCTGTGTACATATATACATACATACATACACGGTGACAGTCAAAAGTTTGGACACGCATATAGAAAGTATTATTTGTACAATTCTCTACTGCTGCGTTTAGAGTGAAGATATCAGAACTATAAAATCATATACTGAATTATGCACTGACCAAAGTATTAAACAAAAAAATAATACTTTGTGGGGTGGGGAGCAGCTCTCTGCGTTATGACTCAGAAGGTTACCAGTTCAGATCCCTGGGTCGGCAGAGTGATCCCACCATTGGGCCCTTGAGCAAGGCCCTTAACCCCAATTGCTCCAGGGACTGGCTGACCCTTCTGTCTCCTCTATGCATATATATACGTGTGTGTGTATGTATGTATATATAGTCGTACCCCAGATCATGACACCGCCGCCACAGGCTTTCGCAGTAAGCACTAGGCATGATGGGAGCATCACTCCATCCGCCTCTCTTCTTACCCTGAAGCCTATCACTCTGGATCAGGGTAAATCTGGACTCCACAGACCACAGGACCTTTTTCTATTGCCCCAGACTCCAATCTTTATGTTCCCCTGCAATCTTCTAATCTTCCTTTCTTTCCAATGAACCTCACTTTTTCCTCATATTGCGCATGTGGAAATTTTCTTACCTTCACTGTGAAAGACAGCCTTAATCTCCTTAGTTTTTTTTTCTTTTGCTTAATGCCAGCCGATAATTTGACCCTCGTGAAGCAGCATAACATCTATTCCACGGCCACGACACATTGTTTAAGAAATATAAAGCTACTCACTGCATCAGTTAGGGTTAAATAACTTGCTGCCAGCAGAAACATATTAATCACTGCAGCACTTATCCAATGGAAGGCTCTTACCTATTTCCTTAGTGAAATCCAGGTGATATGTACAGTGAATATGATTTTTTTTTAATTGTGAAAAATTCTATTAGGTTATATAATAATCTGGATTTTATTGAACAAAACTATCAATGATGATAACAGTATTTCTTTTTTTGCAAATAACTCAAAACACAGTGTTCCAAATTATTATGCATAAGTTTCTAAACATCAAACAGGTTGAAAAGAACTGAAAATGTAAATCTGTCATATATTTGCTATTTGAAGATCATTTTTCAAAAAACAAATGATATTTCAATCAAAAACATCATATTTCAATCAAGTTAGATGTTAACATAAGAGCCCCTCCATGAAATCACCTTAACACTCTCATTCATTGAACTTGTAAGCCCATGGAGAGTTTCTGCCTGTATCTCATTTGAAGATGCCTGAATTGCCTCCCAGAGCTGCTGTTTGCAGGTTTACTCCTGCTGCCCCCCCCCCCCATAGATCTCCAGCTCCACAGGTTCTCAATAAAGTTGAGGTCAGGGGATGATAGTGGCTACACCACGAGTTTTTCTCCTTTTTTACTCATATCAGCCAAAGATTCAATGGTATTTTTTGCAGCATGGGATGGTGCGTCGCCTTGCATGGAAATGATTTTACTGCGGAAGGCTAGGTTCTCTTTATACCATGGCAGGAAATGGTCAGTTAGAAACTCCACATATTTTGCGGAGGTCAGTTTGACACCTTCCGGCACCCTAAAGAGGCCTACCATCTCACTCCCCATTATTCCAGCCCAAAACATCACTCTGCCACCTCTCCTTGCTGACGTCGCAGCCTTGTTGGGACATGGTGGCCGTCCACCAACCATTCAGAACTCCATCCTTCTGGACCATCCAGTGTAGCACGGCATTCATCAGTGAATAAAACAGTTTGAAAATTACTCTTCATGCATTTCTGAGCCCACTGCAAACATTTCTCCTTGTGAGCATAGGTTAGGGGAGGCCAAAATACCGCTTCTTAGTGGCTTTAACAGCTGCCCTCGTAATACGATGGAATTTCCTGACAGAAACTTTCCTTGATATCGCTTTATCTGAACGAACCCATTTCCTCTTTGAATCACACTGACATTTTTTTAACAGTACGGTGATCTCACTTAAGTTTTTATGACATGGCTGTTCGCATGGCATTGCACCATTTCACACTTCTTATCTGCAGAAAGATCCTTCTTTTCCCCAAAACTGTATGAAAACTAACTTGCTTAATAATGTGGAGCAACCTCCTTAAGTACTTTCCCTTTAATTAGGCTCACCTGGGATACTGATGATGAAACCTGTCTGAGATTGACATCAGTGATCTAAACAGACAGGAGAAACCACACAAGCAAGAACTTCCACAGAAAAAATTGAGGTGGCAATTTCAGGTCCATAAAGTAAAAATCCAGACCAGGATTTTGTTTCAACCAACCAGCTGAGCATTAAGAGTCACAGTCAAATAGTACTCAAGTAGTTGGTTGAAACAAAATTATTTACTTACAGACTCTTTTTGAACTTTCCAAAGAGCTCTACCTGAATCATGAAGTAGTAACAGTAAAAATGTTACAGCTCATATAATTTATTGCTACCCACGGTGTTTGAGCTCTGAATCAAAATAGAACACAAAAGCTATTCCCCCCCGGATTTCAGGGGAAAAATGCAAATATAACGTTCAACCAGCAAACTGGGTGGGCGGATTATTTATTTATATTAATAAAATCTATATATCTATAAATATATAAAATAATCTATGACCAGCAAGACGGATGATACCCTTAATTAAGATGATACCTCTTCTATGTACTGTGTGCAGAACATCATACAAAGGTATGTCCATAGTTTCCTGTTTTATGTTTTTAATTTTTAACTTCACTGTCATCATCATTGATTTACATTTTGTGCAATCATCCAAAGAGAAAATGCTAGATATAAAAAAGAAAGATGCAGAACAAAGCGATGAGCTTCCAGTTGCAATTCAGTGGAGTGTCCATTCACCTAGAGAAGAGCGTTTTATTAAGTCATTGTGAAAAGTTATACAGACCCATTCAAACAAAGTTTAATGTTACTGATGGAAAAGAATGAAGATATACAATGCTAGAAATGTCAACAAAGTGCTAAAAACTTAAATTCACACAAGTAGTGATCCAAAACAAGCTGAACCACAGCAACCGTCCCATTACCGAAAACATCCAGAGTCAGATTGGGCGAACCTTCATATTAAATGATGCAGAAAACTTAGCTTAACCTTCTGACTGGGGATGCAAAATTTACCAGTTTTGTAGCAGAACGTAAATCTATTTAAGAAATTAAATGATACCCTAAAGTCTTACAGTTACAAACAATGTAAAAGACCCACAAACAAAAAAATGTATAGCCCATTAATCTGAAAACCTAAATCGATAAATTATACATGGTTATAAAGGGATAGGTGGTACAAAGATAGCATGAACAGTTCTGGATACAAAGGTGTAGCAATTGATTGCTATACCATGTCCTTCAAGGTTGAGCCGGGTGTTCAACTGATTTCTCCTGGTTATTTTAACATCACGCTCGTATGAAGACGCACACCTTCACCACCACCCCAGAGCCTGTTTATGCTCAGAGCTTGACTTTAGATGAGATTGCACCTGTATGTCATCTCCAAGCTCGTCTTTCTCTGAACTATTGGGTTTGATTCACTCTCCCTGCTCCCACAATCTTATGTTTCGTACCGAACATAACAGCAATACCATGTATTTGGCCTAGAATTTAAAAAAAAACAAAAAAAAACACAGGGACAGCTGGATCAGCCCTGGTGTTACTCCAGACCGGTCACCCTGGTGACTCTGGGGTGCTTATAAAAATCAGGATCAGGACCTTTGAGTCCTGATGTCAAAGGCCTCTGGTGAAGGGACTTCCAGTTTGCTGCTTTAAATGGGTGAAATTCATAGCAATGCGACCAAAATGGACAGCCGCTTACAGCTGTGACCTGTACAACTAAAACAAGCAGATTTCAGTAACCCTATACAAAAGGCGAAAGTTAGACAGAGGCCACTGGAAGAGAACATCTTCAATTCTGCATGAAAGCGAGATTTATACAATAAATCTCATCATATCACTGGTCACAAAACAGCAGCTGTATCTATGGCTAATTAGCCATTTTTTAAAAAAAACCAAGGTCTGTGAGCAGGATTCCTGATTGGGGGGGTAGGGGGAGGGCAATATATATATATATACACACACACACACACACACACACACACACACGGAGAGACTCTGGGTCACTCACTAACAGCGTACAAGGAAGGGACACAGCATCCTATCACCTACCATGAAAAATATGAAAAACACGTGAACCTTGGTAGTTCTCTGCGTGAATAAACTACACACGTGTCCCTGGCGTGTGGAGCAGGTCCAGCTCCCTGCATGCCTTCCTATTATGTTTCTGTACCGTACAAATACTCCGCCTGCCACCAATGAGCTAACCCCTTAGCCCCACAGATGGCACAGTCCTGCATCTTGATGCTGTCGAAGCCCCGCCCACATTAAAGGGCCAATGCGGCACACAGATTCTATACTTAAATATCCAGACACTGAAATTAAAAGTTATACAAATACATGTATAAAAGCACTACAGTGGCAGATGCATTTCGCTCCGTCCTGGAATTAGGGTCTGCTGCTAGCTAGAGCTGACCGTGTTACATGAAGAAATTATTAAAACACTGAAACTCAATGTTTTGGAGAATTACACAACCCATTCCAAGGTTAAAGAATGGAATGTGACCGACTCAGGGACATTATTCTGAAGCTGGTGCCAAACTGCAGAAACAGGACATGGAAATACACCCATTTAGACACCCTCTGGCCTAAATGCACAGATTAGGATTTGGAAAGGTCAAAGAAAACACCACAGGCGGCCTTAGCGTGGCGGGTCCACCCTCCTACACCTTCTCCACCGTCGGCTGGCTTGGGGCCACCTTCTTGCTCCTCTTCGTGCGGCTCCGGGCATAAACCCGCAGGAAGAGCGCGAGGAACACTATAGCGACGCCTAGGCCGCCCACGACGGTGACCGGGTGGCCATAGAGGAAGCAGGAGAGCAGGATAGCGATGGCCTGCCGCAACGTCATGATGATGGTGAAGACAGCTGCGCCGAACTGGCCTATGGTGTAGAAGATGAAGAGCTGCCCACAGGCAGAGCAGACGGACAGAAGCACGGCGTGGATGGCGAACTCAGAGTGCCGGGTCATGAAGGCCAGGGACTCGAAGAAGGCGCCTTGCTCCAGCAGCGAGCCCACCGTCAGAAGGCAGGAGAAGAGGTTCACCCCAAACATCATCTGCACCGAGGACATCTTGTACTTGAAGAGGTTGTCCTGCCAGTTGGAAGTGAAGCTGTCGAACATGATGTAGCCGCCCAGAATGATGACCCCGGAGAAGGTGGTCACAGTGGAAGGGTGCTTGTTGGTAGTGCTAGACAGGAGGAACATGCTGACCCCAATGGAGATCAGCATGGCTGTGAAGTACTCCCAGTACTCGTAGCTCTTCCGGGAAACAATCTTCCCCATGAGCATGACAGGAATTACTTTGGAGGCCTTGGCCAGGACCTGCGTGGGGAAGCTGATGAACTTGAGGGCCTCGTACTGGCACCAGCTGCTCAGGATGTTGGACAGGGAGGCGAAGGAGTACTTGTACATGGGGGCTCCATGGCGGGGCTGCTTGAAGAGGGCGCACCAGAGCCCTGCCACCGTCAAGGCCAGGATGCGGTTCATGAAGACCAGGAACTGGGAGTCCGTAAACCTCTCTCCCTCCTCCTCCTCGCCGGTGGCCCCGTATGAGCGCGTCATGACACGTTCTTGTAGGACGCCCCACGTTAAGTAGGAAACCTACAGGATCCAGAAGTAGAAAAATAATGTTTATTCAAACAACTAGCATCAATCATAAAATGGAAAAGGCAACACTGTGAAAACTGAAAGACAACGGCATAAAAATTAAAAAATAAAAAAACTTATTGGTAGGTGGAGTAGTGGTCAAAGATATACATAGATCTAAAATTGCTGTCTGATGAAAGCAGAGAAAAGGAACAACTCTTCCGAAGTGGTTTACACAACATCATTCAAGTAAAATACCGAGCTGTGAAAAACTGATAAAATTCATACGAAATGGTCAGCTAAGCAACAAGATAATGTGAAACACAACCCCTACTCTAGTTCCTGGAAATGCAGGTTTAACACGTTCATAATTTCTCCATAACTCTGGCTTGAGCCACAATGACAGCAGGCTGCTGAGGAATCTTTATTACATTTAGCAGCCTGCCAAGTTCTGCTAGTGGCTCTGAGTAAGAGCTTGCAGTAACTGCATTCACACAGGCAGCGTGTAGACGCCCCACAGCGGAAACCAGACAGGCAGCAGGTAAACGGCTCATGGTGGAGCATGCAGTATGCGAAGTAGACTGCTCTTGTGCATACTGGTGATATTTTAAAAATCTGTATGACTTCCGGGTTTCTTTTGGCATGGTGCAAATTCCATATTTTTTGCATAGGACATACTATGTTTTGGTCAAAATAAGTATATACTAGTAGTATATACTACTATAATATGCAGTTTCAAAGTCAGTCAAGCAGTGTGCAGATGGCCATTGTCAGAACCCAGACAGGCAGTGTGTAGATGGCCCAAGATGGACCCCAGCCAGACGGTGAGATGCAGCTGGTTCAAAACGCAGCTGTGTCAGTGTCCAGGAGCTGATAATCACGACTGGCATGAGGCCTCAGGCAGGACATCCGGGTGACCCAAAGCCGTGCACCAAAAGCATTCAAACGGTGATTTACAGGACATAAGACAAAGGAGTGGAAACATCCTGGTAGAATACGCGACTTCCACACAACACCATACCAGTGGTTCCCAAACTACTTCTGTCAAGATCCCCTATTGCAGATATGATTTTCAAGCCCCCCCAAAGACACACACACACACACACGTTTGCAATCATATCTTTGTGGGAACTCTCCATTCATTTCTATGGGGAAAACTCCCAGCATGACAACCTTAACCCCTACCCAGCCCTAACCCTAACCATAAGTAACCAAACAAAATATGAGACTTCTAGTTTTTATTTTATTGCATTCACGGGTGAAAAATGCCCCCCACAATATCAAAATAACAGGTTTTTATCACATTGTGGGGGCACTTCGGTCCCCACAATGTAATATAAACACAGTCCACACACACACACACACACACACACACACACACACACACACACACACACACACACACACACACACACACACACA